>JASCZI010000008.1:135813-146019 GCA_036250425.1 Stylosanthes scabra
CCATTTTAAACACACTCTTCGCAGCAGCAATGGCTGCATGATATGCTTTGGCGTCAGCTCCTCCACTCCCAATGTGGAAGGAAACTCCGATGACCGTTAAGTCTGCGTCACGTGCCGCCTGGAGTAACATTGGAACTTCCTCCGGTAGTGCACCGTATTTTAGACCCAGCGAGTTTCTTGCTCCGCTGTCTTGTGGCGGTTTTATGCGAAGGAGAAGCTGGCATTTCGGGTGCCATTTTCGAATCTTTTCTACCTCTTCTTTGGAGTCAAAGGTTGCGACGTTGACTCCAACACTTGCAGCGTAATGAATATGGGACACTGATTTGCATGGATTAGCGTAGATGATTCGATCCGGTGAGACGCCGAGGGACAAAACGGTTTCGATCTCTGATTTGCTGGCGCAGTCGAAACTGGAACCCAGTGCTGCCAGTGTTCCAAGCAGGGATGGATTAGGGTTGCACTTCACCGCATAGAAAGGTTGAACCGTTGGAAGCATTTTGGACCAGTTGTGCATGAGGTCCATCACCACCCCTAAATCAAGAACCATAAAAGGTGATTCATCATCAGTTTCTGGTTTTTCGTGAATCACTGATTGAATGTAACCGAAGATGCCATCAGTTTCTTGGGATAATGAAGTCACTTGTTTGTCCTTCACCCCTATGGCAGAAAGAATGGGGTTGAGGGCAAAAAGAATAGGGTTCATCATCTGCAACAATCTTTGAAGGCTTTAATATTACTCGCTAGCCTTCCTTTGTGGGTTTAAACTTAAGTGAGTGAATGAATAATAATAAGAGTGTTATGCGAATGAATATATAATAACGTGATAATTAGAAAATAATTTTTTATTTCGAAAATAGTAATCCTATATATACATATATTTTAGCTCATCTAATTTAACAAAGTTATTTATTTTTATACTAAACAGAACACTATTTCAAAAATATCATAAAAAATAATATTGAAAGAAACTTTTACTTGACATTCAAATAATAATGATGCTATATGTACACCTTTTTTTTCAACCAAGGCAAACCAAACAAATTTTGCCCACTCTCACCTACGCGCACAAACATAATATTACTACAAGAACGAATAGAAAATTTAAAAGCAAACGAAAACCTGTTCATGTCAACTATAAAAATATATTCGTTGTACATATAAATTTCTTACGTTATACATATAAATTTCTTAGTGTTTTTAGTGAACAGTGCGCGTATGAACAGTAAGCATGTTGGTTGGACTTGGTTGAAAAAAATAGATATATCTATAATTATTCTTCAAATAATATCTTATTTGTTCTAGAATAAATAACTTAATGAAACTTAATTGGACAAAATAAATTTAGTATTATTTAGAAAATAATTGATAGCATTCATTTCCAAAATTATCATATTTAACTAAGGTGTTTGTTTCGTATATAGATTAAATAATACGTATTTATACTTTAAAATGACTATTTTATCCAACTATCGCTCTCGTTTTAAAATAATTGACCCATCTGCCTATGTTTGGCATAATTTTTTTATAATTTATTCTTTATATGTTTTATTTTTTGTAAGCTATAATCATAAAAAAATAAATTGGTACCCAAAAAATTATTTCAAATTCCGTCACTTCATGCAATTAAAATTTTAATGAAAAAAATATGTAGAAGAAAAAAAAAGTGATTATGAAAGGAAACAAAACAGTAAAAAAACACCATATACTCACAAGAGTATTCAACCAACAAATATCATTGTCATATTCAATCAAAACAAGTAGCTGAAAGCTGGTAAGGAGCTGGAAGCCAGTTGTGCCATGTAAGGCGCCTTCCCGCATGTAGTTTTCTTTCCTGCATTCTCCTTCCCATTTGGCGCATACATCCAGAAGGCACTACTCGCTTTGGTACCTCCATGTACATGTCGTTTACCGTTTTAGCGCCTCCGAGTCAGCAGCATAAAAAAAAAGTCAGCTGAGTCAATTATTTCAAAACGAAGGTAATCCATGAATAAGGTTTTAAAACGAGGGCAGTTGAGTAAAATAACCCTTTAAAATTTATAAACTAAATGTAAATTTCTGTGCTAATGTTTTACATTTTCTGTGTTGCTACACATAGATTTATTCATAAAAAAAATAACACGCATGATTCATTTATTCACATCAATACTTATTTTCTTAAATTTATTTTTTTAAAAACTATTATCTCATTATTCATATTAAAACTCTCTTATAAATAGACGTTAAAAAATAAATATAACATTTTTAATATTTTTTTAAAAGACTAAATAATTTTTTATTTTTAAACAAAAGTATCCTTTACAAATTACCACACAAAAAAATAAAAATAAAAATCAAATGACATTAATCTAATAATAAACTCACAATAAAAAAAATCAAAATCATAATCCCTAAATTCTAAGAAAGTATAAGCAAAATGATTTTGATTTGATTTTTTTTCTTTCTTTATGTATTTATTATTAGATTAATATTATTTGATTTATTATGTGTTGTTAAAGGTATTTTCATCGTAAAAAAGGAGTTATTTAATTTTTTAATAAAAGTATTAAAAATGATATTTTTATCTTTTAACAATTATTTATGGGAATATTTTATAAACAATTGTATAATAATTTTTAAAAACAAATAAATAAATAAATATTGACGTGAATATATAAATGAATTAAGCCTGTCGAACTCTTGTTAGTTAATAAATTTTAAAGAAAAATAATTAGGAGGCCTAAAACTTAAGCCTAATAATAAACTTAATTCTACTTAGAGAAACTTTTACATTTTTTACATTTTTAATATTTTTAAAAACATTTATGATTGAATTCTTTACCGTTTTAGTTATTAGGCCTATAATTAAACTTAAGTTTTAGGTCTTTATCCCAACTCAATTTTAAATAATGATCCGGCCTACCATAAGCTCGGTCCAAATGAACTCCACATACAATCCGATCTCTTATTCAAACAACCCATCATTCCAAAGGCCCAAACCCGATCCGATCACTTCTAGCACCGCCAAGTCCAAACTGTTCACAATAACCTAATCCGATCAGTTAGCAAACAAGTCAATTAAACACGTGCTAATATCAACAAATAACATCAGTTAACAACAATCTTATCAAAACGTATCAATTAAGTCTCTGATTTCGAAGAGCTCGGGATACGACCACTAAGCTCTCTAACGGCAGTCCTATCCAACAACCGATCACTCAAGTCACTCTCTATAAATAGACCTAGCTTAACTTAAGCTAGGTCAGGTATGTTCTCTTCTCCATCTCTTCAATTAAACTTATAAGTATTCTTTCTATCTGACTTGAGCGTCGGAGTGGCATTGCAGGTCCACCCCAGCCGTTCCTTGGAGATCAGAGCTACACTGAATATTCTTGTGGAAGCTGAAGTGTTCCTCTTTCGTTCGAGCACACTTATCCTTAAAGAGTTCATCCGCAAAGTCTTCGGATGGCCAAACTCTTTCCATCTCCGTACCAGAACAAATATCAATACATATTCATTACTCTATTTGATGCAGACTCACAAAGAATCATTGTCCATACAATAATCTCGTACACTGGTTGAAAGAAGATAGAATAGGACAACAAATCAACAATAGAGATTGGGCGGGCACTCCAATGAAGTCATTGGAAGTGACTTCCGCTTAAGTGAGAAATCTCATCCACTAGATGCATTTTAACACATAGATCCTGTGGACATATGCTTTTGTCTAATGAACCGCTGGATGGTCAAAACGGATGAATCATTACAAAATGAACCCGGTTGAATATTAAATGCATTCAAAATTGCTAGTTAAAGCTTAATTAGATGTCTAAAATAAAAAAAAATTCACATAATTTCATCAAATCATACCATAAGAACGAATTAATACTTTTTTTTCTTAGAGTAACACTTCTTTTTTCTTCCGATTATGAATTCCGAATATAATAATACTCAAATTTTATTTCAAATAATACTTTAAATTTAATATAAATGTCTGATTCACAATTAATTATAAGTCAAAATGCATGTTTCATACTAATTCATAATGTAAATTTGTTTCAAATGACTATCTCATGATTAACATGTATCCTAACAGCATATAATAAGTCTTTTTTAATTAATCTTAGAGCTACGCACGTCGGAGAGGGGGGAGCAGACCCCGCAGAGGCGGTAAAGTCGGCAGAGGCCGTGGGGAGGAGGGTGACGCGGCGTCTACCCAGCAGACTCAGGACGGTGCCAGCACCAGTCAGGCGGTAGAGGAGACGGGGACAAGCTCACAGGCTTACCTCCCATCCACCCTCAGACCTAGGGGACCACGATCCCATCGATTATGAGCTCCCCGTCACAGCAGGCGTTCTTGGACGGGCTATCTAGCCCGACATTTCAGAATTTTATTAGCGGCGTGTTGCATGAGGGAGACGGTGGTTATAGGCCGGACACGCAGTTCGATGGCTCTCAGGTTCATGTCGATCTAAACGAGCCGTTGTCCGGTCCATCGCATCTCTTTATGGCTCTTGGTGGGACTCCTCCATCCGCAGCACACGTGCCGGGTGGATCATGGGACATACCGTTTACGGAGCCTGCCCGTCTGCCGACTCCCCAGCGTCACCTGCACCAGCTGAGCAACCTGACGAGCCAGCAGCACTGGGACGGGCCCGCAAAGCTCCAAGTCGTCGAGGGTGCGGCACCGGAGGCCATATGTAGTTTTCTTATGTTATTTATGTACTTTAATTTCGCGCACTACTTTATGTGTATTAGAACTTGCAGACATTTGTATTTCGTGTATTTATGTACATATTCGTATTTTCGTAGACGTCGTTTAATTTTTTTTTATCGCTCACGGCAACTTTCAATGATACGATGCGTATCATTTATCCGCGCTAATTTTATTAAATACTAATAACAAATAAATATTTAAAACTAACTTAAAAAGAAGGTAGCTCTGGATCCGTGGCATGGTGGCACAGATCCCTTATAATTTCGTCAACACATCAATGAATCCGTGGCAGGGTCCCACGGATTCCTTAAAAATGGCAAACGGTGCAATCTGATCAATTTTCTGGTTTTGGTGTAATTTGATAATATTGGTTTCCATATAGTGTATATAGGTAACTTGCCCTAATTTTATTATTTTTAATGTATATTTTATATTTTAATGTGTATTATATATTAATTATTCATTTTAATGACTGATTTTAATGTGCAAATAACATAATTTATATATAAATAATAAATGACTTTTTATTTCATCATTTCGGTATTTTTAGGGCAAATCACTCATTTAAATAAAATATTCTCTAAAATTACCCAATTACACATTATTTAAAACACTTATCTTTTTGCTTTAAATAAATTCATATAAATCGTTTAAAGGTCCAACGATACAACATTTTCAAATAAATCGTTGTACCCCTACAATGATTTAGTGGGGATCTCAGAAACTAAAGAATCGTTGTACCACAATAATGAGTTATTAGGGAACGCAAAGATGAAAGAAAATCGTCGAACCACTACGACGATTTATTAGGATAAAGACAATTAAAGAAGATCGTCTTTAATTGTCTCTGTCCTAATAAATCGTCGTAGGGGTTCGACGATTTTTTTTCATCTTTGTGTTACCTAACAACTCGTTGTTTGGGTACAACGATTCTTTAGTTTATGAAATCTCACTAAATCATTATAGGGATACGATGATTTATTTAAAAATGTTGTATCGTTGGACCCCTTAAACGATTTATATAAATTTATTTTACGCAAAAAGATAAGTATTTTAAAGAATGTGTAATTGAGTAATTTTGGAGTACATTTTATTTAAATAGTGATTTGCCCTTAAATTATGAAAAAATATAGGTAACCAATAATTTTATAACCAACAAATTAGCTAACAAAAATAGAACATCTGAAACTACTGTTCATGTAGAATATCCACAATGGAAGCTATAGAACATTCGAAATCTAAAGCAATCTCAGCAAACTTTATATTTTTTTTAGAAATAGAACATCTGAAACTTAAAAACAGAATATTTGAAATATAAAGAAATAGAACATCGAATTTAAATTATTGGCTGATGTTGGCTGAATTTTTATTGGTTACTTAGCATGGTTGTTAAATAATACAAAGAGTCAAATAAATTTATTAGCATAAATAAATTAAATATTGTTTTTGGTGAAGTAAATTAAATATCATTTATCATTTATTAATACTTATATTTAAACCAAACCTATAATCGTTAGCCCACTCTAGTATAAATCGGTCCATTACATAAAGGTCAACCAAAATAAAATTGGACCGGTTAGAAGAGTAAACCAAACTCCAAATATCTCTTTAATTCTGTACGCGTGTTGCAGCAGGAAGGCTACCACGTACATGACTTGGGATGGCAATTTGACCTCACCCGCTTCGTCCCGACCTGCTGGGTATTTGGGGCGGTTGCATGGGTATGGGACGGGTATGGGTATTGAGCGTCCCGCACCATTATCTGCACCGCCCCGACCCATATTCGTATATATATAATTCAGTTTGATTTTTTAGATATTTAATAATATTTAGATGATTGTTTTGGTTATTTTAATTAAGAAAAATCTTAAATCTAATTTTCTTTTGACTTAAAATGATTATATTATTGTCATGATGCGAATAATTATATATTATTTGTATTTAATTATATTTCTGAAATATTTTATTAGATAATGAATAATCTTATTGAGTAATTTAATTTAATTTATTTATGTATAGATACTCGTGGATTTGGGTATGGGGTAGTATATACCCGTGAATTTGGGTATGAGACTAAAAATTAAGAATAATTATACACAACCAAGTAATTTTGTCAACCAAGTCCAACCAAGCTCTCTCCACACACGCGCTCGTTTCTCTCTTTCATTATTGCATTTTTTTTTCTTTTTCTCTTCCGCACGTTAAGAAGAAGAGAACGATGATGACAACGACGATGATAATGACTACAATGACAGAGACGACGACGATGCGGCGGCGACGACGACAATGACGATGATAGCGACGACGATGACACTGGAGAAGAAGAAGGTGGGTGATAAAGAAGAAGATGAGTAGATGACAGTGGAGAAGAAGAAGAAGACGACAGCGGCGACGATAAGAAGAAGAAGAAGAAGAAGAAGAAGAAGAAGAAGAAGAAGAAGAATTGGAGGAAGAGGACGAGGAAGAAGAAGAAAAGAAAAGCAAATCCATTTCTGTTTTCATATAAATTTCGTTTCTGTTTTCATGTAAATTCCGTTTCTGTTTTCGTGACCCAATAAAGTCACGCATGGGCGTGATCTTGGCGTGGGTTCATCACCAAATCCATTTATGTTTTCATATAAATTTCATTTCTGTTTTTCATGTAAATTCCGTTTCTGTTTTCGTGACCCAAAGTCACGCCTAAGCGTAAACAAGACCACGCCCAGGCGTGGGTATTCCGTTTCCGTTTTTATATAAATTTCGTTTCTGTTTTTCATGTAAATTCTGTTTCTATTTTCGTGACCCAAAGTCACGCCTAGGCCTAAACAAGACCACGCCCAGGCGTGGGTATTCCGTTTCTGTTTTCATATAAATTTCGTTTCTGTTTTCATGTAAATCCCGTTTCTGTTTTCGTGACCCAAAGTCACACCTAGGCGTAAACAAGACCACGCACAGGCGTGGGTATTCCGTTTCTGTTTTCATATAAATTTTGTTTCTATATTCATTCAAAGTTCGTTTCTGTTTTCTAAGAATATTCAATTCAATTTTTCATCAACAACAACACCAACAATAACAAAAACACCACCAACAATAACACCAATACCAATAACAAAGAAGAAGAAGAAGAAGGAGGAGAAGGAAAAGGAGAAGATGTGACGATGATGGTGAGGGCGACGGCGATGACAACGGCAACGACTGCAATGACGACGTTGGCGACTGCAGTAACGACGTCGGTGGTGCTGCAATAACAGAGTAGGAGAAGAAGAAGAAGAAGCGAAGCGCGTTTTGAATTTTTGGGGAGAGTGTAGCGCGTGTAATGGGTGAAAGTGGGGAGAAATTACTTGGTTGGAATTGGTTGGGATAAATATTTGAATGTGTAGCATTATTGAAAAATTAAATATCCGCAAATTTAAATTTAAATATAAATACTTAAATACTCGTCCCAACCTACCCAATTGACATCCCATAAATTACTTCAGCGGAAGTCATAAATGATGAATTCATTTAAGTCGTCCCCTAGAGGGGAGGTTATTAACTAGGGTATGACACCAGACAAAAGGATGTGTCACAATCAGAGGAAGTTAATTCCCCAATAACCATCTATCTGGTCGCAATGCTTCTTATTTTTTGTTATGAACAAAGATACTTGTACATAATTTTTATTCCATAAATTATCCATAATAACTAGATACTAATATATTTTAAATTTTTATATTTATCATTTTAATTAATAGGAAACATATATCTATATGATTTAATTTAAAATAAATAAATATAAAAATATCTTTGCTAATTAACACCCATTATTATTTTTGTAATTTTTCTCTCTCTCTTATAAGTCCTTTAGAGAGAGAAATAGTAGTTTTGTCTTATACATAAAATTTTGAATTACATGTGTGTTTTATTTTATTTTATTTTATTTTATTTTTATTACTTTTAAATTTAAATCGAAACAAATGAAGATTTCACACTGAAAAAATATTTAATTGAAAATAAATATCGATCTATGCATATGCTTATTACTTAAGATTGCATAGAATTAAATTTTAGATGTGTTAATTTGTTGATTTTTAAATTATTTTAAATGCGTCTTGAATGTTTTACTTATAAAAAAATTATAAGTTTCATATATGTGTTTCTAATTTATTTTCTGTCCAATTATGTTATTTTAGATGTGTTTATAACTTATTTTGTAAGTTATTATATTATTTTAGATGTGTCTGAAATAATCAATGTGAAAATTTTTTTTAGTAGTCCAATCAATTAAACATCTAAAATAATATATGAAACATATATTGTTCTACAAATACATCAAAAAATCATTGAGAGTTGTGTCTTTTTAAAGTGATGAAACACTATTGACTCTGATTAGTTGAATGTATACGTTTTTACATTTCTTTTGCAAGGCTTGGCTATTGTTACTCGTGTAAAGTTTTTATAAGTTTATCCATGTCTCTCGTTATTTGTTTTTATTTAATTTTAAAATTTATGAGTTTAATTTGTTATGGTTTAAAATTTTGAATTTTGTTAAAATTATTTTTTTAAAAGTGACGTGTCTATTTTAAATTTAATATCAATTTAGAATAAATTATTATTGTTAGTTTAAAATAGAAGAGATAGAATTTTAAAAAAAAATAAGATATCTAAATATATTTTCTTTTGTTATATTTAAGATATGTTGTAATATATGGATGAGTTATGAAAGAAATTCTATGTATATCTAATTGTACTGTTTTCTATTTTGATTTCTTTATTAAGTTACATCATTTTAATACTATTAGAGATATTTATGTTTATGCTATCATATATTATATTACGTGTTTTATAAATTTTACTTGCTAATATTTATATTTTTTATATTATAAATGAAATGTATAAAAATATGTAGTGGTCCATATAGTATTAATTAACATTTAATTATATAGTTATCTATCTCTGTTAATGCTTCCGTAATGTAATGGTAACTCTTACAAATTAAAATAATTAAGGTTGGTATTTTGATGTTAATAAATTAATTAATGTTAGCCAATAAACACAGTATTCAAGAGGGGGTGAATTGACTATTTCAACAATAATGATAACTTTTCTCGAAAGTATAAAAATCTAAGAACTAAAAATAATACAAGTACTTATACTAGTATTTTTGCAAGGGGCTAAGTCAATTTTTAGCCACTTATAAGGAGCTTGTAGTTTCCAAGAGTACTTGATATAAATTTAAATGACTTGAAAATAAATAACGGAATTGTAAAAGATAAGGGATAGAAATTGATACACAAAATTTATAGTGGTTCGGCGCAACTGTTGCCTAATTCCACTCTTTCTCAATCGCAATCGAGAAGTTCAACTATCACCAAGCTTGAAGGTGCTTGATAAACCGCTTACAAACTTTAAGCTTTAGATCCTAACTGTTGGGAATAAATAGTATGATCACAATCCAATCTATCATGTGTAAGATAATTTATTATAATTATATGTATTAAAGAGTTAATACAATAAGGTCCTTGATTAAAATTAGAGATTTATCATTATGATTG
>JASCZI010000008.1:152692-165869 GCA_036250425.1 Stylosanthes scabra
AGATAATGAAGTGACTGGTTTGCCCTTGACCCCTGACGCAGAAAGGATGGGGTTGAGGCTGAAAGAATAGCGTTCCTCATCTGCAACAGTTATTGAAGGCATTATTATTAGCTAGCTAGCCTTCCTTTGTGGTTAGGCCCTTAAGGGGTGAATGAATAATAAGAATGATAATGATATTGTTAAGTTGAGATACGGAGAACATACTGCGTGGTGGCCATATTTATATACAAGAGAAGGTGAGAGGATGAGAGATAACAAGATTAACTAATTGAAGGTCAGAACTCAGAAGGTGCATGCGAATATACGATGGCGAACACGACAGTAATGCATCCACGAGAGGCACGAGTAAACATTGGAAATATAATTGTCGATTAAATTATTAATGTGCGGAAAATTTTATAATTTATCTTTTAGATCAGATCGTAGATATTATTTAATAAAATTCATAATTTTATGATATGATAAAATGTTTTAAAAATAATATGTGCAAACCAAAAATCAACTATGATATATTTTTTATAAATAAATATATTATTTAAATTACTTTTAATTATATTTTTTATTTTTTACTAAAAATATATTAAAAATGGGCTAATGATCAAATTAGTCCCTGAAAGATGCACTGATACTCGTCATGAAAAATATTATTAATTAAATTAGCTCCTAAAAAATTTTAAATTTAATCATAGTCGTCTTTTTATCACTTCATTAATATTTTTTGTTAATGATTATCCACATGAAATATTAATAACACTTTTAAGCTACATCTCGTTGTTATATATTTTATATTTTAACATGTATATGTGATTGATTTTTTTTAATAATTAGAATGTTTAATTATATAGAGAGAAAAAGAGAAAAAATATATAAATATTAATCAACACTTTATATTTAATTATTTATTATCTTAACACTTAAAATTTGGAGTATAAAATTTAGAAATAAGTACTTTATATTTAGAATGTTGTCTAAGTATTGGTAAAAAAAAAAGTTGGTTATATATGCCATACTCGTGTGTGTATGTATCAAATGGGATATTGAAATGGTTAGTGCGCACGTTGTTTTATAAAAGAAGTCTCTTTATATATAATATATATAACTTTTTATTTTAATAATAATTTAGCAGTACTGCTATTTTCACGTTCTTTTTTTAAATACCAAATTGACACTACCCGTATAAAAAATATGGTAATTGTTTGTCTATTAATTTTATTGTATTTTATTTTAGTATTAATAACTATATTTGTATACGAGTGTAAAAATTGTGTCTGCAAAAAAAGTGTGTGAATAATTTTTATTATACTCTTTCAGTATAAATATATTTTATATATGTATTTAATTATGTAACACTACTTCATAAAAAATTAAATTTTTTATATTAACATATAATTAATCATTCAAAAGATTAGACTTGATTATGCGTGTAAAACGTTTTAAAAAATTAGAAGATAAATCTTTTAATTATTTTATAAATCACTTGTCATTTCAATTAATTTTATTTTCATAACTTTTATACACATTTAATAAATTAAAAAGGTGAATTATTAGGGAAATTATTGCCTATTGATAGGCTTAGTATACAATATATAATAGAAGAAACACAGTATGTAGCAGCAGAAGAAGAAAGAATGGTTTGTGTCTTTGTGATTCATGTCCACGTTTAATTTTGGTGGGTAGGTTTTATTAGACTAATAAACTATTATATTGGACGACAAACTTAATTAGATTTGATTTTAAAGTTTAAACAACTTGTTAACCTAACACTGTCTTTTAGTTTTTATTTTTTTTTTATTTAAGAAAAAAGTCTAGCAAAATTATATGTACCAACTGAATTAACCCAATTACTTTTTTATCTTCCATTCTGATGACCAAGGTTTTGAGTAAAAAATTAAAATTGATAATTAGTACAATATTGCATTTGTTAATGGCTTAATGCATCTGAATGAATATCATTGGTCAAATTTAATTTAAAACAACAAACATTACCACTCCTTATATGTATAGGTAAAAAAAAATTTTTTAATCAATTACCAACTAACAAAAAATTGAACATCCGTAATTACTATTTATAAAACATTCATAATGAAAACCAGTAGAAATTCATTATTTTTTTAAAAATAAAACATTAGAAACTTAAAACAATCAACAATAGAAACAAAACATCTAAAACCTAAAGAAAGAGGACATTCGAAACTTAAAGAAATAGATAATCTAATTTAAATTATTGAATGATATTAATTGGATTTTTGTTGGTTACCTAGCATTATATCATGACATTTTTTGTACTTATTAGTTTACAAGTCGTTTTTTGTTGGCATTAAGTAAGATAATGTGATATGATGATAGTGGCATGGGTGCAATGCACCGGGACATTTCTGCTGTTTATGTGCACGTAGACCTGGTTTTGCAACTTTAATTTCGAACTAAATACGTTATTGTGGCACTTTCCTCATCTAAGGTGCACAAAAAATATTCACTTCATCATCTATTTTAACTTAAAATGACATAAAAGTATTATCTCTCAAAATTGATTATTTCATATAAAATTCACTTGATCAACTTGTAAATAATTTTTAGTTTAAAGAGGCGTTTACTAGTATATTAAACATCTTTAAATCTGGCAAGTTTAATTTCTTTTTCAGTTGACATTAAAATTTTAGGAATATTGCATGTATATATATATATATATATATATATATATATATATATATCCAAATTCTCCCTTATAAGTTACATCGATGTGAGGTTGGTGACAACTAGTAATAATAAGCCAGGTGGTATTAAGGTTTTTTAGAAATGCTTTGGTCAGAAATAGTTTGCCTTTTAAAACATCCATGGGGTATTAAACAAGGGAATGAAGGGATTATGTGAATTAGTACAAACACATTTTAAAACTATGGGAGGGCCTTTGGTAGGTGCAACATATTTTATTCATTGGAAATGCTATCTTCTCTGCTGTGTATGACGAAATTTCCTTCGGTCTTAATTTGGAATATAGATTGATGATATTGAACTTCTAACAACAATAATGTTGTTGCAACTTTTATATATATATTCATAGTACTAGTTGCCATTGACATTATTATGCAATTATTATATGTAAATGAAATATTGTATATATTTCCAAAATTATCTATTATTAGTGACACCGGTGTTTTCAGAGTCTCAATTAATGGTGCATCATTTTACAGCAAAATATTTTTTGTTTATTACTTTAGGAGTTTTCTATGCTGAGAAAAGTATAAATGGGTCCTTAGTGAATCATGCTTTGTCTTAAATATAATAAAATTAGAGATTGGTTCAAAAAAAAATTTAGTTAGTGTAGGATAAATTTTCAAAACATGCAATCCCGTATGAAAAAACGAGCTTCTTAAAGTTATTACCTCATTTATAATTTACTACCTGCAGCATCTTTTCCAAACATAATAATTAATAAATTCCAAAAATCCCTAAATTTAAATAAATTTGAAGTGTCTCTCTTTCTCCAAATTTAATCTCCTAACCCACTAATCACATAATAAAATATTTTATAAATTAATAAATTCTATATTTTTTAATTACAAATAAAAACCGTATAAGATGAAAAAATCACATAACAAACTATTATATAATTAACTAATTCTATACAAAAATAAAAATAAAAAACTAATTTTATATTTTTTTAATTACAAATAAAAAGTAAAAACTCTACAAACTCTAGCTGAAAAAGTTCTTAAAAATAGCAATTGCTTAAAAATTAATAATTAAAACTCTCAAATACTAAAAAAAAGTCTTAATTACTAACACTTTTGATTATTTTTTTGAGTTTGGACTTTTTTCATTTTGTTGGGTTTCTTTTATTTTATTGGTTATTATTGACTGAAAATTTATTAACTCTCTAACATAATTATACTAAAACTCTCTCAAGATTTAAACTAAAATATTATTTTAAAATTTAATCTTTCTTAACTTAATAATATCATATTTTTTAAAATATAATAAGTTATTAAAATTGACAGACAAATAGGTAGAGGGAGAGAGAAAGGAGAGAGATAGAGAGGGAGGGAGAGAGAGAGAGAACTGGTTGAAGATGGCCAAAGTTAAAATCTTATACATAATAAATATAATGGTAACGCTATGTGTACATTTATTTTGACCAATTAAAATACTTTTATATTAGAAAAAAAGATTATTTCAGTGTCAAATAGTATAAAAATAGCATTAAAACAAATTTCTATTTGACATCGAAATAATCTTCTATTTAGTATAGGATAAATGACTTAGTTGTATTTAGTTAGATAAAATATGTATACGCATAGAATTATTGTAAATCAAATATCGTGTAGTGTTAATATATATAATCATGATTAAAATTCACCTTAAGAAAAATGTTATTAAGTAACTGTTAAATATAGAAATCATCTTATTAATTTTATAAAAAAATTTCTAATTATTTAACAATCTGGAAATTTTTTTTAACTATAATATGATATTGCATGTAAAATATATTTGCAAATGAAATATAAAAATATTATCGTCTCAATGAACACATTTATGTACATATATATTGTAACATTTAATTAGAAAGTGTTGTTATAATTGATATTAAAGTATTTTTAGATAATAGACACCCAAAAAAAACTAGATAATAATAGTAACAAGATTTAACTGAAAAAAAATCAACTACATCAAATAATAAAAAAATCAAATAATATTAATGTATTACATCTTAAATATAATATATAAATTTATTTGGGTAATATTAAATGTACTATTGTACATATATGTATACATTATTTAATAACACGGAAATATATAAACATTAGCAGAGAAAAATATAAATTTTTGTGCTAATATTCCATTTTTCTGTATTGTTAAATAGTGTGTATATGTGTATACAATGATACATAATTTATTCAATTTATTAATTTCTTTTATAACCAATAAAATATAAACATAAAAAAATAACCAATAAAATATAATTTTATTTTCGGTGGATATAAGAAATAAATTTTACTCTAAAAATTAAATATATATATATATATATTATTATTACTATTATTATTATTATTATTATTATTATTATTATTATTATTTTGACAAGAAATGCATGTATTATGAGTTAGCTAGCCCTTATCCGTTTGCTAGCTCATCATAATATAAGGCCTAACGAAGCCCATGACAACTTAACTCACGTCATTAAATGTTAATTTAGTCTGACCAGACAATAATAAATGAGTTCGGTTTGCAGAACATTAAAAAATTTGGGACAAAAGTCAAATATCAAATTATGTCATAAAGAATAAATCTCAACCACATAAAAAAAATATACCATCTAGTTTACTAAGAACCAGATCCAACATAGACGAAGCATGTCAGCAGCATCATAGTTACTAATTGATTAACTTCCTTTATAATAAAGTAAAAGAAAAAAAGCTTTACTTCGTAAGAATTCACCTTAATTGATTTTCCATTAATAGAGAACAAACAGAGAATTTGTACAAGATATATAGACACATGGCATAATTGAAGTTTCCCATATTAGAGAACACACAAAATTAGGATCCACATGAAATTGTACAAATTTGTGATCTCTACCAAAAAAAAATATCAAAATCAATTATTAAAATCAACCATTAATATATAATAATAATTTTATTAGGTGTACACATAAAATAAATTAATTTTTCTCACTTAAAGAAGTGATTAATTAGAATATGTTTATGTATTTTATGTATACACCAATATTAATCGTAAAAATATATATTAAAATATAAAATATATATTAAAAATTATAAAATTATATATATACTAACATATAAATATATTATTATAATTAATTTTAGTACGTAAATAGAATTCTTGGACTATTTATTAATATTGCAAATTTTAATGCATACTATAGGCTAACTCTAAGCAATTCTGAAGTAGTTAGCGTAGAAATAATAATAATAATAAAAAAACAACAACTAGCTAGAAATATATAGAAACAAACAGTCACCAAAAAAATATATATAGAAACAAACAAATAAATAAAGCTGTTGATAATAAGATGGAATGGGGCTTCATGTTGGAGGGTATACGCCGTAGGGACGGACCCAAGTAGTGCACTAGGAGGCATTTGCCTCATTGATGTTGATAATTTATTTAAAAAAAAATTAGTAATATATATTATGCTTTTATTTGAAAATATTAATTGCCCCACTTATTTTATTTATGAATATTATTATTATTGTTTTTTTGCATTTTTATTTTGAATATTTTTCACATTTTTTGCTATTATATAGTTTTAATTTTTTTATTAAAATTAATTTTAAATAAAGAGCAAGATATCAAATATCTTATTTTTTAATTCTACTCCTATAATTTTATTGGTCAATATAATAGAAGATACTCAATAACTCTCTTTACCTAATATCATTTGATCAAATATAAATGTGTAAAAAACTCCATGTTTTTCAATTTTAATTGCCCACCTTTTTCGACTCTTCTCATTCTCACTAGTCTATAATTTTATATTATTATTGTAATTCTTTTAATTAAAAATTTTAATTCAAGTATTCAACCCATTTAGATATTAATATACTTTTTATTTTCTCCATGACTTTTTATAATTTATTTTATTCTCATTTCTCAATTTATTAATTCTTATTATTTTTTTATCTTTATTTCTATTTTTAAATAAAAATATTACTATGTTAAATTGTTAATATAATAAATTTATCATATTTATTATTTGTGTGATTATATATATATATATATATATATATATATATATATATATTTGCTAGACTAACATAGTTTAATTTTATAAAGTTATTTGTATGCCGTTCATATATTTTTTATCATAATATATATTATTATTGCCCCATGATAAAAATTTTCTAGATGTGTCGCTATATGGCGGTATACCTCTCCTCTACCCCATACTTGTTTGAAAAATGTCCTTCATTCCTTTCCTAGTCTTCATTACAGATCGTCGTTTATTGATTTATGTTCATTTATTTATGTGATGAAGACGGAGAATTCTCGCGAGTATCAATTGAAAAAAATTATTTAAAAAAAACGTGCACAAGAAAATCCAATATAATTTAACTTAAAAGGCTAAGATTCATAATTTTTTCGATAAAAGTCACTAATAAAGTTAAAATGAGACATAAAATTCACTCTATATATCATTTTAAGGTTAAACCATTTTAAAAATCTAATTAATATTATTCATCTATTATCTAAAACAGTCTTGCTATTTGAACAAGTGATTTACTAAAACAAGTGGTTAACCAAGTGATTTACAAATAACATCACCACTCTCGCAAAAAACGCGTGTTTACACATACTTAGATTACTTTTGCAAACTTACTCTCATCATCGCTCTTCAAATTCATGAACATTCAAAACATTCAATTCCTTCTTCTTCTTCTTCTTCCTCCTCCTCCTCTTCCTCCTCTCTTCAAATTCACGAACATTCAAAACATTCAATTCCGTCTGCTCATCCTCCTCTTCTTCTCTGTTTTATATTGATTTTGTTGTTGTATGTTGTTATTGTTGCTGCTGTTGTTGTTGTTGTTGATGTAATGCGCAAAAACAGAAAGCAACATTGCGCAGAAATAGAAAGCAACATTGCGCAGAAACAAAAAGCAATAATGCGCAGAAAAAGAAAGCACCATTGTGCAGAAATAAAAAACAATAATGCGCAGAAATAAAATCTTCTTCTTCTTCCTCCAAATCTGCATCATCATCACCACCATCATCATCATCATCTTCTTCTTCTTCTTCTTCTTCTTCATCACAACAACAACAACACCTTAAATCATCAAAATCTCAAAACTAAGCAGAAATAGAAAGCCAAACTATTCAGAAACAAAATCACAATAACAACAACACCTAGAACAAAGTGAAAAGAAATCACTATAACAGCAACACCTTAAATCAACAAGATCTCAAAACTGCGCAGAAATATAAAGCCAAAATAGGCAGAAACAAAAAGCTAAAATGAGCAGAAAATATAAACTAAAATGCACAAAAATAAAAACAACACATGAACGCAAATAAAAATTACCACTCAAATGTACTCCATCTTCTTCTTCTTATTCCTTCATTCCTTCTTCCAAGTCTGCATCTGCATCTTCTTCTTCTACTTCTTTTTTTTCTTTTCTTCATTTTTTCATGTCTGCATCTATATCATCATCATCTTCTTCTTCTAAAAATAGAAAATGAAGAAGAAAACAGCGATGAAAGTTGCAGAACGAAACCTAACAACAGAGGAAGACGAAAACGACGATGAATCTCGCAAATCAAGCTAAAAAAACGAAAAACGGAAAGAAACAGATTTGTTTTGGTTATTTGCTTGGTTAAAGCACTTGGTTGGCGTTGTATTAAGGAAAAAGAATGCGTAAAGTTATTTGCTTGATTAGTCACTTGGTTGGTAAAACCACTTGTTCAGCTACATTTATTGTATCTAAAATACTTCTATGACAAGGATTGTGTTTTTTTTTTCAAGATTTTGATACACACTCTTTTTTTAGATGGAGGTCTTGGATACACATACACTTATGATATCCAGTGTTACAGAGACAGAGTAGTAGGCCAAGGCCGAATATAAGCCCGTCTCATCTTTCCGTCCCAGCCGTTACCATTCCATCATTCACTGGCCTGAAAGCAGCTGCAACAAACTCAACCGCCAAAGTTAGCGCTAAGGTGTCAGGACCCCAGCTTCCAAGGCTCAGCATGAAGGCTTCGCTCAAGGATTTTGGAGTAGCTGTTGGGGGTTGAACATGCAAGGTAGGTGTTGATGGCTGAAGTGGTAAACCCATTAAAACTGCTCCCTGCAGCGGTGGTATAAGCACCCATGTTAGGGAACACAAGCCAGTCATTCACATGCAGCTCAGGAAGCTGCGTGTCCCTCAGCACCGTATCAAGGGAATCACATGTGGGCCCAAACACAGTAGACGAGAACGTTTTCGAGTTTCTGCACATGGGAACTATCCTCATCGCACGTGACCAGAGGCGAGGCTCAGCACCGTATCAAGGGAATCACATGTTACATGACCAATAGTTAACAATACCAGTAAAAAATGTCTTATTAAAAATGATTGGAAAGACTATATAAAATTTTTATAATTAATGAAAGCTTAAAAAATTTCTATTATTATCTTCTTAATAAGCTCTCTACGATAATTTGTAGTTGAATCCCAATTTTACACAGACAACATAAATTTAAAAGAAAAATCAACTAACCAAATATATTGTTATTTTGCCTCTTTGTGAAAGAGTGAATGAAATTAAATAAGATGAGAAATTGTTAGCTAACTAATTAATTAACGAAAAAATTAACTAATTAAATAAGAGTTTAACTAATGTGTCTAAGATTGAGAAATTTTTTTAATGAAAATATAAAATATTTAAATTTTCAATACATTTGTTATGTATTTATTAAAGGAATAAATTTTTAAAAATGTGTTTTTTATAGTATATGTTAGCTAAATTAAAAAATATATATAATCTTAATCAATGCTTTTAGAATGTAAATTCTATAAACAAAAAAAATTGTAAAATCAATCTATATTTTTTATTTGGTCTGTCTAGATCTGACTAATATCAGTTTTTTTTTGGTATTTGAATGTCAAAGTTTTGATGCCTTGATTTAATAATTTAAATTACAATTAATGACCCACACACGCATCACGATGGGTCGTGATAATAATAGTAAATAAGCGGCGAGCCGAGCCCCGCTAAAGAGAGCTGGAAAGCGAATGATATTGGATTTAGTTAGCATGTGATCTCATTATTCGAAGCCTATGTGATCTTTAATAAATGTATATTAAATTTTGTGTCAATTTCAGCGATTCAAAAGAACCCAACAATAGAGCAATAGCATAACTGGTGGATGAAAATGGTTCATGGAGTCCGGAAGCTAGGTCATGGAAAAAAGATTCTTAGTCTCATTGTGATAGTGCTTTGGAAAATATGGGTCAATAGAAATAAGAAAACCTTTGAAAATAAAGACATCTCTCCATAAGAAGTTCTCGCTGCTGCTGCTGCCTGCTGCTTCATCGAACGAGAAAGTTGCAATTTGCAAAACTTGGATAATGAATATGACTTTTTTTTTTCTTTTCTTCTCTTCTTTTTATGTTATCCGAATATTTTTTCTGGATATTCCCTTATTTGTTTTTCATGTTGTCCAGATTAGTTGAGTATGTACTAGTCCACTCTCAATTAATTAATAAATTACTATTTTTGAAAAAAAAATTATTTTATTAAGTATAAGTATTGTTGTTTATATACATATATATATTAAAAACCAGTTTTAATTTAATTTACTAAATATTACAACTAAGTTTTAAAATACTAAGGAAAGTCTATAATAAACTAAATTTATGATAAACTAGATGAAATATTTTCAAACGAGTGGTTAATTTTTTTATTTTATTTTTATTATTTATTGTAAATTCTCAACAACTTATTTAAGAATATTCTATTTAGTTCACCATGATGAATCTGGTCCACCTTAATGATTTGAACCATTAATCAAGTTAGCCACCTTATCATCAGGAGAAGGAAGATGAGAAGTGATAAGTCGCCGGTGAAAACTTCATAAAAAAATTCACATTTTAGACAAAAAAAAAATCTAGATTAAATTCTCTTACTAGATATATCAAGAAATTAACTAAATTGAGTTGATCTAATGGTTAGTTCACTAGACTACTTAAGTAAGTTTTGGAGGTTTGAAGGTGATAACTCAGGTGCACTTAAATTTACATGAAGTTGTTATTTAAAATCGTTAGATTACATTTTGGTCAAATTTATCAATTCATCTAAAGATGATTAACAAGCAACTTCACGTGAAAACAACTGCATTTGAATATCCACCAGATTTAACTCCCAACTTGTGCATACAACAATCTATCGGTCAACAATAAATTCTTAAATAAAATTCAGAGACCTATCGGATTAAAAAATACCTTAAAAAACCAAAAATCAACTATATCAATAAATTCATTTTCTACTCAATACAATTATGTGAATCATGCATCAATAAAATTAAACACACAACACACAAGTTGACTTCATCACCAATTAAAAAAATTGAACAAAATCAAAATTGATTAGAACATAGTATTGTTTCCTGGACGACACTGGTTGAATATGTAAGATGTGTCGGAATGGCTGAGGTGCTAAACCCATTGAAGTTGGTACCACAAGAAGTAGTGTAAGCACCCATATTCGGAAAAACAAGCCAATCGTCCAATTCCAACTCCATAAGCCGGTAATCTCTTAGCACTGTGTCTAACGAGTCACACGTTGGTCCAAATACAGTTGAAAGGTACGTTTTGGACTCATCCTCGTCCTCCTCATGTTTTGAGCTGCACCTGAGTGGCGTGCACATGACGCGCACTGAAGAATCATTAATTATGCAGTTCAAACATCCATAAACCCCATCGTTAATCCAATACTCTCTCACCTCTCCTCTCACGCGCTTCCCGATGACTTTTGCTGCCAACGTAAAAGCCGTTTCAGCAAAATAACGGCCAGGCTCGCCAATTACCGTAATGCCCTCTTCGTTTCCGAAGTTGGCTTTAAGAGCATCGTTCACGTGAACAGCAGCTGCACCGAACTCTGTGCCTGAACTGAAACCGCCACCAATATCGAGCACGTGCATCTTTTGCATGTCTAGTTTTGAAGCCATTTTAAACACACTCTTTGCGGCTGCAATGGCTCCGTGATATGCTTTAGCGTCAGGTCCTCCACTCCCTATGTGGAAGGAAACTCCGATGACCGTTAATTCTGCGTTACGTGCCGCCTGGAGTAGCATTGGAACTTCCTCCGGTAGTGCACCGTATTTTAGACCCAACGAGCTTCTTGCTCCACTGTCTTGTGGCGGTTTTATGCGAAGGAGAAGCTGGCATTTCGGGTGCCATTTTCGAATCTTTTCTACCTCTTCTTTGGAGTCAAAGGTTGTGACGTTGACTCCAACACTTGCAGCGTAATTAATGTGGGACACTGATTTGCATGGATTAGCATAGATGATTCGATCCGGTGAGACACCGAGGGACAAAACGGTTTCGATCTCCGATTTGCTGGCGCAGTCGAAATTGGAACCCAGTGCTGCCAGTGTTCCAAGAAGGGATGGGTTAGGGTTGCACTTCACCGCATAGAAAGGTTGAACCGTTGGAAGCAGTCTGGACCAGTTGTGCATGAGGTCCATCACCACCCCTAAATCAAGAACCATAAAAGGTGATTCATCATCAGTTTCTGGTTTTTCGTGAATCACTGATTGAATGTAACCCAAGATGGCATCAGTTTCTTGGGATAATGAAGTTACTGGTTTGCCCTTCACCCCTGAGGCAGAAAGGATGGGGTTGAGGCTGAAAGAATAGGGTTCATCGTCTGCAGCAAATATTGAAGGCATTATTATTATTACTTGCTAGCTTGGCCGTTAAGTGGGTGAATGAATAATAACAATGATAATGTTATTATTAGCTTGAGATAGATGTTGTGGAAGAACATAATGCATGATGCATTGATGGCCAGGCCGGCAATAATAATAATAATATTAATGCATCCACGAGAGACACGAGTAAACAATGATAATATAATTTTTTATTAAATTATTTTTATAAAAAAATTAATTTACGTGTATTATTATATATTTTTTATATTTCTTTTTTTTATTTTTTATATTAAGATATATTTTTTTGTACTATATATAATTATATACATATATGTTGTTAATTTTTTTATTTAATAAAAATGTAAAATAATAATATATCATTATCTTAATTATATATTATATATATTTTCACATTCATATTTTAAACCTGCATGAGAGAGTTTCACTTTCCACCAAATTTATATAATAAATTGAGAACATTAGTTATTGGTAATCAATAAAATATCAATTAATAAAAAAATATGACATAAAAATTATTTGAAAATTAATTCTTCGTAATATTAAAATATTTCATTTGAAATAATAAGAAATAAATTATTTAAAATAGTGATATTGACTCAATAATAATGATGAATATAATTATTGGCTAGTTATTTAAAATAGTGATTTTTTTTATGTTAATATCTATATTTTTCTATGTTATTAAATAATATATATAAATGTGTACGATAATATACATAAATTTATTCTATTTTATATATATATATATATATATATATATATATATATATATATATATATATAATA
>JASCZI010000008.1:165988-177792 GCA_036250425.1 Stylosanthes scabra
ATTTAATCTGTGTAGGTAGAAAGTCCAAAAAATAAAAAATCTGTGTGGGTAGTTTTTAATAGACTAATAAACTATTATATTGGACGACAAACTTAATTAGATTTGTTATCCACCACATTTTTTAATATTTTATTGAAAATAAAAAATTAATAATAAAGATTGAATATAAACCACACATTTAGAATATTTTATTCGAGTCTATCATAAATTCGGCCCATGATATACATCTTCTTAATTTCAAAGTTTAAACAACTTGTTAACCTAACACTGTCTTTTAGTTTTTATCTTTCTTTCTTTTTCTTAAAAAAAAAATATAGCAAAATAATATGCACCATCTGAATTAAACCAGTTAATTTTTTATCTTCCATTCTAATTTGATGATGTCCAAGGTTTTGAGTAAAAAATTAAAATTGATAATTAATACAATATTGCATTTGTTAATGGCTTAAGCATCTGAATGAATATCATTGGTCAAATTTAATTTAAAAGAACAAACATCAACCATAATCTTCGTCAAAGAATAAAATTTATATATATAACTGTACAATAAATATCATGACCACTTTTTGTACTTATTAGTTTACAAGTCGTTTTTTCTTGGCATTAGGTAAGATAATGTGAAATGATGATAGTGGCATGGGTGCAATGCACCGGGACATTTCTTCTGTTTATGTGCACGTAGAAATGGTTTTGCTACTTTAATTTCGAACTAAATACGTTATTGTGGCACTTTCATCATCTAAGGTGCACAAAAAATATTCCTCGTTTAAATTAAAATGATATAAAAATATTATCTCTCAAAATTGATTATTTCATATAAAATTCACTTGATCAAATTGTAAAGAAATTTTAGGTTTAAAGAGGCGTTTACTAGTATATTAAACATCTTTAAATCTGGCAGTTTTAATTTCTTTTTCAGTTGACATTAAAATTTTAGGAATATCGCATATATCTCCAAATTCACCTACATCGATGTGAGGTTGGTGACAACTAGTAATAATAAGCCAGGTGGTATAAGGTTTTTTAGAAATGTTTTGGTCAGAAATAGTTTGCCTTTTAAAGCATCCATGGGGTTTTAAACAAGGGATAATGTGAATTGGTACAACTACAATTTAAAACTATAGGAGCGCTTTTTTTTTTTTTTTAAAAAGGGACAAATATACACATGAATTATTACACGGTGGATAAAAGTATACATAAATTATTTTAATAATCCAAATGTACACATGAATTTTTTAATGACCCAAATGTACATATGAAATATTCTAATAAGAAACAAAAGTGCACATGAATCTATTTACGTTTATGTATACTTTTGTCCAACGATAGAATATTTCATGTGTACATTTGGATCATTAAAAAATTCATGTGTACATTTGGATCATTAAAAAATTCATGTATATTTTTATCCATCGTATAATAATTCATGTTTACATTTATCCTTTTTTTTTTTTCGACTACTATAGGAGGGCATTTGGTAGGTGCAACATATTTTTATTATTGGAAATGCTATCTTCTCTCCTTTGTATGATGATATTTCCTTCAGTCTTAGTTTGGAATATAGATTAATATATTGAACTTCTAACAACAATAAGTCAATAATGTTGCAACTTTTATATTCAGTACTAGTAGCCATTGACATTATTATTATGCAATTATTGTATATATGTAAATGAAATATTTTATATATATTTCCAAATTATCTATTATTAGTGACAACGGTGTTTTTAAAGTTTCAATTAAAGAAATGTCTATCGGACCGGATTTATGATAATTCTAAATAGAATATTCTAAATGCGTGGCTCATACTTAATCTCTATCACTTATTTTTATTTCCAATAAAGTATTATATTTTTTTACGGTGAATAACTATCTTATCCATTGTGGACCAGATTATACTGACATCATCGACGGCTCCTTCAATTAATGGTGCACTTTACAGCGAAGTATTTCGTTTACTTTACTATGAAGTAACTCAACAAGAAGTTAAGGACAAAAATAATGATCGATCATTTGATATACTTGTCATCATAATACTAACTGTTTAACTTACTTTATAATAAAGTAAAAAAAAAAAAAAAGGAAAAAAACTTCATGCAAGAATCCACCTTAATTGATTTTCCATTAATAGAGAACACACAGATAATTTGTACAAAATATAGAGAACACACATGCCATAATTGAAGTTTCCCATATTAGAGAACACACAAAGTTAGGATCCACAACACATTGTACAAACTTATTGACACCTACAAAGAAACAAATGACACTTTTTATTAACACTGCAAATCTGAATGCATACTACAGGCTAACAATATGCTCCTAATTAAGCAATTCTGAAGTAGTTACCTGGAAATTAAAAAAATAAATATAAAAAAAAACAACTAGTAATAGAATCAAATAAATAAATATAAAGTCGTTGATAAGGATGGGATGGGGCTTCATGTTGGTAGTGGATATACCTCTCCTCTGTCCCATACTTTATTTTTTTAAGAAAAGCCTCTCATTCCTTTTCTGCATGTCTTCGTTACGAGTCTTCATTTATTGATTTATGTGAAGACGGCAAATTTCCGTGAATATCAATTGAAAAAAATTAAATAAAATACGCAAAATAATAAACATAACACAACAAATTCCAATATAATTTAATTTAAGAGACCAAGGTTCCGAATTTATTAGATAAAAGTCACTAAATAGAGTTAAGATGCAACCAGGGGTGGCGCGTAGTACTAGCTTAAGGGGGCAATTCCCCCCAAATTAATAAATTTCTATATAAATTCTTCATTTTTTATACTTTAATCCCCCTAAATTTCATGTTTTCTCTCCTTACTTATGTATATTTTCATCTTGGCCCCTCCCTAAAAAGACTTCTAACTCCGCCCCTGGATGCAACATAAAATTCACTCTATATCATTTCAAGGTTAAACCATTTTCAAAAATCTAATTAATATTATTAGTGTATTATTTAAAATACTTCTATGATAATATTAGCCAAATTTCATATTACCAAAACCAATAAAGTAGTAACTCAGGTGCAGTTGAATTCATATGAAGTTGTCGTTTAAAATCGTCAAATTACATTTTAGTCAAACATGTTAATTCATTTAAAGGTAATTAACAAACAATTTCACATGAAGTCAACTGAATTTGAGTATTCACCAACCAATAATCCCCGAAAGAGAAAGTTTAGGGAGCCCATAATTTTTTAGCAAATAAGTGGCCAATAGACTTTTTCCTTCATTTCTCTCTCCTCTTTTACCACCTATTATTTTCCTAATTACACTCATGGGCTCCCTATTAGTCCCCTAATATTCGTTCCGTAACATTACTCTCCCCGAAAATACCCGCTTTAATGTTTTTTTTCCTCTCCCATTCGTAGACATAGAAACAGTTTTATAGTTAACATTTTTTTTATTTGGGGGTATTGTGAGGGGCCTAAGCCCCAAAGAAAACTTATAATCAACATATAACTAGTATAAAAACATGGCTTTTTTTTTTGGACTGGAAATAAAACAAGGATAAGAAATGGAAGTGTTGGATCTAACTTTTTGTTTTCATTTTGGATACACTTTTTTCAGATGGAGGTGTTGGATATAAGCCCGTCTCACCTTTCCTTCCCTTTCTATAGCTTGATTATCATTGATGGATTGGGTCCATTGGGCCCGTTTCTTGGGTTATTTCATTATAAAAGCCCGTATGTGTTAAAAGCTGGTCTTCACTCTCGAGCCACAACTTTGGAGTATACTCTGACTGTCTGAGCTCTTTGTAACTTGTAAGTTGTAAGAATGTACCTCAACCTGACCATAAAATTTGAAAAAAATCTGATCCACGTCACAGGATAACATCCAATCTGACCAATAACAACACTCCTCATCAGATAACACAAAACACTAGAGCTCATAAATCATAATCCTTATCAACCACACCCACACTCCATGCAAATCACTCATTCCCCAACGCATCTCAACCACACAAACATCAATCCACACCTCCACCCAATCCTTAACGCTATAAAGTACAAAGAATCACTTCAATTCAGTGCCTCTCATTTTATTGTGTTCATCACTTCATAATACAACTTCAATATTCAGACATGGCCACCGTAACTACCTCCGCAGCCGTTACCATTCCATCATTCACCGGCCTCAAGGCAGCTGCAACAAACTCAACCGCCAAAGTTAGCGCTAAGGTGTCAGGACCACAGCTTCCAAGGCTCACCGTGAAGGCTTCGCTCAAGGATTTTGGAGTAGCTGTTGTGGCCACCGCTGCCAGCGCAGTGCTAGCCAGCAACGCCATGGCCATTGAGGTCTTGCTCGGTGGCGATGACGGATCTCTGGCTTTTATTCCAAAGGATTTCTCAGTTGCTGCCGGGGAGAAGATCACGTTCAAGAACAATGCTGGTTTCCCACACAACATTGTGTTCGACGAGGACGAGATTCCCAGCGGAGTGGACGCATCGAAAATCTCCATGTCTGAAGAGGACTTACTCAATGCCCCTGGTGAGGTTTACAGCGTTACTTTGAGTGAGAAAGGAACCTACTCTTTCTATTGTGCCCCTCACCAAGGAGCTGGTATGGTTGGAAAAGTCACTGTTAACTAGATGTGCCTCCTTTAAGGGCCTTTTCGTCTTTTTATCTTGTGCTTCTGTTAATTTTGCCTGTGTAGAAGAGCTTAATTAATGGTTATTGCTGTGAGATACTTCTGTATGAGATGAAACATTTATGCCCTGCCCTTTTGTAATACTCTTCATTCACTTCCTTTGGCGTTATCTTATGATTTTAATAGTTTGTTAAATATATAGTATTACTTAAAACATATCCTTAAAGAACCCTTCAGACATGAAAAAAAAAAAAAGAAGATCTTTTACATAATTTTTCATATTACTGTTACAAAATTTTACTGGGGTTTCGCTTTCTCTTCCAACTGATATGCAAAATTAGCACTAGTTAAGCTATATTAAACGCCATCATCGGTATGTATAGCCTACGGAACATGGTGGTCCGTGTGAATTTTTTGATTAAGTGGCTGATTGTACAAACAATGAGGCAGCGGAAACTGCTTAGTAATTTCTCAAAGCATACATAGACTATACAAGTTATGTAGTTCAAAATTCCATGGTAGGGTTTGAGGTTGAAGGCATGGCTAATTGGCTATGTCCTATGTGGTTAGAGCAGAGGGAAGGGTTGTGCGTGAGCCAAGTACTTTGCCACCAACATCTGGAAAAGTCTCAAAACCTGGTAAGGAGCTGACCTTGCCATTTGCATCTACTCTTATAGGGTATCTCATGAGGTACCCTTGTAATGGTGCGTAAGAATCAGCTGTATACTTATTCCAGTTATCTTCAGCAATCTTGTTCACAGTTTGGACACATTCCAAGGTTTCAGGCTCCTTGAAGCATTCATCTACGTAACCCATGTGTTCTGCCCATAAAGACATTCTGTATCCATATACATGACCGTGTGGATGTCTCTGTTTCTTGCCCCATGTATGATGGGGTTGATATGCACCCATTGCGATCTCTGTGTCTCTTGATCCAGCCATTGATCGTTGATTAATGTTGGCTGATCCAACTATAACATATTCATCATCCACAACCATTCCTTTCGCATGTACATAAACCATAAAACGATTGTACTTGGAAGATGCAACCTGATGACAATTCGTTACACAATCACGTTAAATGTAAGGCTTCCAGCACAAAATAGCGCTTCTAATTACATTATGCACAAGAATTAAGTGAAATTTGGTTTTTGATAAGGTGAAACTCAGGTACAGTTAAGTTAACTTTATATGAAGTTGTTATTCTAAAATCATTAGACACATCAAATTATCTAATGGTTTATAACAAGCAACTTCATACGAAATTAATTGCACTTGAATATTAATCTTTTTGATAATTACTGTTTCGCCACCATTTGAAAATGAAGAAGCAAGTGAATGTGGAACTTCAGTGAAATCCTCCCTGGTTCCAAGACAGTAAAAGTTTAGGTAGTCTCGGGGGTGGCTGTTTTCAATGTTTGCAGCTTTTAACTCCCGAGCTATGATTTCATACATCATCTGCATAGTTTGTCCCTGAAAATACAAATTCCACTTTAATGAATCTATAATAAATCATCAAATTATTATTTAACAAAATGTATATGCTTGTTGACACAGCTCAGTATTGTATTTAACATTACCTGCCAAAACAGAATCTCTTGCATTGCGACTGAAGAAGGCACACCTTCAGGAAACATTGGGATCACAATATAAACTGTGAATCTCTCCTTGGCTCTAATCTTACTAACTATCTTCAGTGCCAACTCCATAGGAATTAAGTTATCAGCACCTGGTCATTGAACAGAATACTAGATAGTTAGAAAATGTCCTCACTAAAATAATTAGTTAAAAAGATCAGCAAAGTGTATGTGCTGATCAATTAATAAAAACTACTGATCCTTGAACATTTTCCAATAACCATATAAAAATTGTAACAATCAAAATTGTACGAGTAAACAATACCTGCTTCTTTGTAGGATGGCCATGCAAACGACGATCCGATGAAATATTGATTCTCGATGTAAATAAAATTTCGAGCAGATCTTATTGCATGTATGTATGCTGTCTGAATACTCTTGTCAATCACCAAATTTTTTGCACAAACGAGGTTCTGCAGTAAATGGCAATAAAATAAAGTTAACAACAAAGAATACTTGATGGTTGATGGTTATATATTATGGCAATAATAAAATAAGGTTTATAGTAAGTAACCTGAGCCTCAGCTTCGAGTACATTCTTAGGAAATCCTTTCACTGAGCCAGAGTCAATAGATCGAAAAATCTGTTGAAAAGGCAAATAAAAATATAAACATACAAATTTGCAGTTGGAAAAAAGAAGAAAATGGAAAGCTAATGGTTTAAAGGGAACCAATTAGCAACCTGAATGTTCCAGCTTTGAGGGTCATCTTCCTGGCAAACCCATAAGTCAGGATGATCATTTGGAACTGACTCAGAAGGACTGAGAATCCAAGAGATGCGTTCTAACTTGATGAGAGAATCATCTTGCCACTTTGATACTCTCTTGATTTTCTTCCCCAACTCGGTCCATCTATTGGCTTTTCTCCAGCGCTGCTCAAAATTAGTGAGTATATCATACACACCAGGACCCTCAATTTTGCAATGTAAATCATGCCATGGTTGCCTTGGACACTTGATTCCTGCCTGTTTTTAAAATGGGAGGGTATAAGAACATTGACTAGTGATCTTCATCTCCCTACCACAAAAGATCTTAAAAGTTTTATGTCCATGATGTTACTTAAAAGTACTGAATTTCTAACCACCACTATGTTGATTGAGTGGAAGGATCACATAGAAGTTTTCTATCCTGTATAGAGATGATAAACTTACAGGAAATGTGGGATTATGATGATCATTCTGAAAAACGGTGTCAAGATCTCGGACAATCCTGTGCTCAGGTGTATCATATCGCCCGTCACAAAGATCAAGACCACCTATAAATGCGGTTATCTTTCTATGGTTGCCCTGTCCTTGAGTATCAACTATTACACATTTTTGATGATGCGTGAAGAGTGTTCCAACAACCTGAAATATGGTGTCACATAACATGGTCAACAAAGTTTTCCAACTTTTTAAAGTACTAGAAACAAACAAATCAGTTCCTTTTTTCCCCCTAGAACAAACAAATTCACAAGGAGAATTTCTTAGATGTTTCTAATGTAACATGATATGTGTGTTCACTTCTCCAGATGAAATAAAGATGTAATGCAGATGCCAAATTAGGAAACTAAGTTATTCTGTTAGTTTAGTTACCTAATTAGTTATAGCTGGCAGCCAAGTTGTCTGAACCTATTAGTTGGGTTATTTAACTAACTGTACATAGATATATACAGTGAATACTAACAAGTAAATGGAACTGTGGTGAATCATCACAAGTTATTGATGGTCAATTCTCTCCATGAAAGTACAACATAGAGCATCAACTAGCACATTCACATCAAGCAAAGTTGAAAGAAATTTGCAGCAGCTGAAAGATAACAAAATATAAACCATAGCATAAAGCATGCCTTCTGCCTGAAAATGCTAAGCTTACTGCTGGCATATCGAGGTGACAGCACACATGTTACTGAAGAATGCTTGAAGAACCTTCTAGTTTCTTCATCATGAGTTTGCATTACTCCTTCCTAAACCCAAATAATCATTAGTAATTACTCATTAGCTTGTCATAAATAAATAAATACATTTGTTAATTATTATTATTATTATTATTATTATTATTAGGCAGAAACTCATGTCCAATTAATTTTACATCACAATTTAATCTAACATATCAAATCATTGTGCGAATACTTGAGTTTCCACCTTATTATTATTGTTATTATGAGAAATGTGTTACCGTGTGAATGAAGAATTTATTGTGCGAAGTTTTGTCATCCCAGACCAACATGAGGACTCTAACGCCTTCTTGAGACTTGTACTTGAGCAACTCACCAAGGCTCAAATCTCCACCGCTAGGTAAGGGCTTAGTGGGCTCTCTAACGAGCTTCACCTTATCATAAATGGACCAGCCCACAACGTATACCAAATGATGGGCCTCCAAGATCGCATGGCAGATATCTTCCCAGCACTTACCTTGCTGAAACGCAACTCCATCATCCAATCCAATCTCTGGCAGCATCCCATCCGGCACGTGCGCGTCCTGGTACAGCGTCACCGAACCTCCGTGCCGAACTGGAAAATACGTATCACGAACCGCGAACCGATCAGGTTCGGGTGCAATGCTGGATCTGTACAAAGGAGAATCCTCGCATTTCTTGAATTTCATCTCGAGCAGAACCGCGCAATTAGGTTTCGGTGGCCTACCGGAGGTGCCGATGATCGGGAACCAGCCGCTGAGGGTTTCGCCGGTTAAGATCTTATCCGCGGAGACGAATGCGATTCCGATCAAGTCTGCGCCGAACATGTCGTTATCTTTGACGTAGAACTCTAGCTCCGTGGCCGGGTGAGCCAGAGGGATTTTGAAATGCTCGTTCCAAGTAGGATTCTGAGAGTTAGCAATGACGCGGGTTCGAGCCACGGTGGCGCCAGCGAGGCAAACGGTTACGTAAGGATCGCTGGTGATGATCTTTCTGTGGCGGTGGCTCTTCCCGTTCTTCTTCCTTCCGGTGATGGAGCCGGTGCAGGTGTTTAGAGCAGAGAAGAATCTGCGCAAGCGCTCTGAAAGCATGTCCATGTTGGGAAGATGGCGAGCCTCAATGATCCGAAGATCGAGGTCGCCATGGAGGTACACCACGGTGTCGGATTTCGAATAATCCGTCACCATTGGATTGAGATCGAGAACCTTCAACTATATTATATATATATATTAATATTTATTTTTTAAAACGTTGGATGAGCTGAGTGATAGAGAGCGTTTGAAAGCGCAAACGCCCGCTATCACATCATACCACACAACAATGCAGGGCTACTCCGTCGTCGTTACCGCATCGTTTTGTTAATACATGTTATAAATATTATTATATATAATAATAGTTCAGTTACGCCGCGGTGAAACTGAATACCAGAAAATGAGGAAGCGGAATATATACGGTTATTGGTGAGGGAAAAGAATAAAAATAGAAAGAAATAAGATAGCGGGAAAACAAGGGAATGGGCACGAGTAAGTTAGTTTGCCCTTAGCGTCTATATTTGAAATTGTGACATGGGAGTTGGTTCTTATAATCTTATGTGTTTACACTTTACAGCCACGTTACAACTCGCTTAGAACTTGCTCTGGTAAGCCTAGATTGCGATATGTTCAGGTGATGATGATCTATTTTATATAGATATATATTATATATAGCCAGTTCTAGTGTATGTGACTACACTTTTAATGGCTATAATGTCTAAAAATTGGCTATCAAATGTGTAATTGACAAGTGGTATAAGTTTAAGAGAACACGCGCTTAAGTTAATGGTCTTGGACTCTTTGGTAATTCCTTGAGTTTTTTATTGCAAGGATCACCTAAATAATAATGTCATTTCGCGTGTTTGACAATTTTTATCAAATAGTTAATAGGAAACTAAAAGATGATAAAACTGCATCGTTTTGCGTAAAGTTGTGCTGGAACCTTGATTGGTTTTGGTTAGTCAAACAAGTTATATAGACACAGATAGCTGTGCTGGAGGTTTAATACGACACAATGACACATTATGGATCTTTAACTTAACCAATATTCTTCTGATGATTACTTTCCTTATGCGGCGCTTATAAGAAGGTCAAATAGTGTGCTGGCATTAATTAAGGGAACCTCACCGCAAAGATCTCCCCTAGAGCGGATCTTTCGTGCTGCAGGTAGTTAAAATGAAACAGTTAACAAGTTTGATGCCCTTCTTACTTGTTATATCGTAAATTTCAGAGTCAATTTCGTTTTTACCTTCCATTTTTTCTTTATTAGTTCAACCTAATCCAACGAAATATATAAAATTCCTATAACTTCAACTTTTATTTTTTAGAACATATGTTAACTAATTCAACAGTATAAAAAATAAAAGTGCACTTGAAACACAATTTAAATCCATATATTTTGTCTATAAAAGTTGGATGTAGACATCTTAACATGATTCAAATAACATTGTTGCTGATTAATTAAAATATTTTTCCACAGCGAACACAACATCTCCGTTTGATACCTTTCGAATGATTGAATCTACCTCTTTTAGAGAATGTCCTCGTTGGAAAGAACCATGGCAAACCAAGATCAAGAGGGCAGATTTACATGAGATGTATATTTCACATTTCCACTTACACATATTTTGATTGCTATTTCCAAATTGTGTAACAAGATATCAAAATGTCAATAACTGTAAAAATCAAAATTTACCTTGGTATCTTTTGATCTAAAAAGGCCATATAGACAGACCAAAGCAACACAATATATCTTGCTAAATTAAAAATTACTATAAAATATGCTCTAATTCCAGTTCTTGGAACAGACTTCCACATCTTGCTTCCTCGTCACATGCACAGCTGGAGGAAAATGAGTCGTTCCATGTTGAGTAAATATTTACTACTATCACCAATATTAGGGACCCAATTAATTTGTCCTTCAACTTAAAATGGGAGGAGCCACTTTCACCATGAGACTTTGAGCAAAAGATATCAACTGCAAGAGAAAATTCAATCCAAAGTAAAAAATAAAAGTAAAGACATATACAAAACACATACTGGTAAAAAATATGAATTAAAAATTATATATGTGTTCCCGTCAGAGGAAGAATATAGTAATATTGCATTTTATGCTGAAACAAATTAATATAGGTGCTACCCTGCATTAATAAAAGCAAGGGAAGAATCCTTTAGAAGAAGTATATAGGAGGATTCTATTGTATGTATAGCCAAAGCTCATAAGCACTAATTCGATTTACCTATTTTAGTAATGATATCTAGCTAGGGTCCAATCGTGGCCTCTGTTACATATTAGAAAGTTGATTCATTCTGTTATTGTACTTTCTAATTGGATCACCATAGTTTAGTTATTATTTCACCATCTGGCTAGGCTAATTACTATCTACATGCATTCAATATATAGTATTTTTATTGAAGTTCTTACCGAAGCAAATCCAATGCACATTATGCTGAAGCCGGGAAAATTAAAAGGCGCGTTTTCAGATAGGAAAAGAGCTGAAAATTGAGAAGGAAAGTACTTAGTAATAAAATTCAATAGTTAACTGAATAAAATAGGACATAATTAATGGCATTCCTCTCACCTGTCAATGGAGAGAAAACTAAGGGAGAAGCAATATGTGCAACTGAACATATGCCTGAAA
>JASCZI010000008.1:177802-189486 GCA_036250425.1 Stylosanthes scabra
TTAATAAAATCCAGTAGTTAACTGAATAAAATAGGACATAATTAATGGCATTCCTCTCACCTGTCAATGGAGAGAAAACTAAGGGAGAAGCAATATGTGCAACTGAACATATGCCTGAAATGCAACCCTGAGCCCTTCCCTGAAAAGAGAAGGTATGTGAGAGGAAATGTACTAAAATAATTCCAGGATATCTAAGTATCTACAGGGGGATCAGAAAAGGTAAAATGGAAGGAAGAAATAGAGTAAGCACATAGCATTTTATCAAGCAAAATCAAGCTCTTTTCCTCTCCTTTACGGAAATATAATAAGTAATCTGAGAAACAGTACCTGCTCATGAGGACCAGCTTGTTTAGACACAATGCTTCGTATCTGCATAATGCAAAATAAAAACAACTCAAAATTATGTTTAAATCGTATATTTCCATTGGGAGTTAAGGGGGTAAAATTATTTGTTTAAAGGATAATAAAGAAAGATTAAATGAGAAAGAAACTCACACAGGGCTGAGCGAAAACGTATAATATTGAGAACATGGCAGAAGCATAAGGAACCTGTCAGCATTTGAGAACTATCATTGATTTTGCTTATAATTATGCTAAAAATCCACATAATGAAAACTTATTTAACAGAAACCAAGTTGTAATTAGCAATAGAGTTGGAAAATACATACCCAGGAAGACCATGCTATGCTGTATAGGAACATCTGCATTTCATTCAACATTGCTAATTCAGAACATTATAAACAAGTGAAATTAAAATTTCACCCAAAAAAAGAGATAAAAAAGAAATCATACATGGATACAGCCGAAAAACAGTCCAATTGAAAGAAGTTTTGCCTCTCCCAGAATTGGGGCCAACATGGGCATAAGAACAAGCTGAGACAATCAATCAAGAGATAAACTCAAGAACTATTTGTATCAAGAGAATACGAAAACTCAATATAGATAAAGGACTGAAATATTGCCATGCAAAATTTACCTGCGACACAGTCCCTGTAACGCCAGCAATGACCATCAAGTCAGCAAACTGATTCTTGTCAAAATGAAACTGAGCCTTTAAGTAATACTGCAGAGGAAGGTGGGGAAAGAAATGTTAACTATACTTCAGTACCATGTAAACTATTTTCCTTTTTTTGTCATAAACTTCACAAATAGGGAATGAAATGAAGAATTTAATTTTAATGCACGGTAAGTGTAATAATTTACACATGCATCCAATGAAGTAATGTAAGCAAAAATAAATCCATTTTCCATTGATCCTGTAATTGGTCATTCAACAAAGGAACGGTTGTGATTGCACGACTGTGTAAAGACTACATTTTATAGGGTATAAAAATGCATAAAATATATAAAACAATAAACTGCTAATAAGATACTCAGAAGCCTAAATAACAAGTTCAGAAATTCACAACATGGCTTCCGAATTCCAATAGCTAAGTATGAAAATTAATTAGAAAAATACCAGCATTGAACCATGAAGACCAGCATCTGCAAGGTTGCTGAAGAATGCAACAATTGCTGCTTGGCTAAGAGTCAAGCTGCAAATCATGATGCACAAAGCAGAGATTTAACATAATTGATGTTCCAGAAAGTTACAGAATGCGAAGAGGGAATGAGAATCGGCGAATTGAACCTGCTAGTGAGGAAGGAAGATAGATCCTGTAGAGATCGCAAAGCTTGAAACAGTTGCACATTGCTTTTCGGTTTCGCTTCGATTTTAATAGCAGCGGGCTTTTCTGCCGAAAGGATTGGGGTAGAAAGATTATTCTCATCGATAATCGAATCCCGAAGAAAAACTAACATGTACACTGCTGCAATCACCGCCACAAGAGTGGAAACCTAATCGAACGAAATTAAAGGAAATAATTCAGATTCTTATACAATTGAAAAAAGAAAGAGAGCAAACGAATGAAGCAAGCGGAAGAAGCACCTGGAAAGTTTGAGCAGCAGTGAGGAAGCGAGCTGAAAGGGTGCCGCAGACGAAGGCGGCGGAGCCTATTCCCGAAAGAATCCCAAACGCGGTGGCGCGCCGACCTTCTATTACGTTATCCGCCTGAAAATGAAAATGGCGGGAAAGTAATCAACAACACAACAACCAATTTGATAATATAATTTTAAAATGATTTTAAGTAGTTTAATTTTTAAAGAGAGATACTTTACTTGTGGCCGTTAATAATAATAAAAACTTAGCATGTGCAGCAAAAATAATTAGAAAGAAAAGTACCACATAAGCCAAGGCGAGGCAGGGAACGCTTCCATCGAAAAACATGGAAATGAGAATCTTAAAGACATAGTATACGTAGAAGAATTCTTTCGTCCTGCTATACGATAATATACCTGGACATTTTCAACACTGCATTATTACTATTATTATAAATGATAAATTATAAATAAGTGAATATTCGTCTCGGCCCATGAAAAATTGTTAACAGACAACGAGACCTTTGATAAAAAAAATATTTCAATTCGGCCTCTGATATTTGTCACCGTGGATAAATTTACCCTTCTATCTATGTCCTCTATCTATAGTTAATAAAACTGAATATGTAGTACGTTAAGTAGTGATCTAGTCGTTAAACATCAGCTTGTACAGATACACTATGTTACGAACCAACCTAGCCTTATCAATTTTTATAAAATTCGATCTTAACTTATTCAATCTCAAGACAATAAACCCTATTTTATAGAACCGATTTTTTCTGCAGAAAATTTTCTTCAATTCTTTATCCTATTACCTACCACCATGAGCTATGAAGGTTATTTAATGAACAAATCATCACTTTAACTTGTCACGTAGACATATTCGGATAAAAATAATTGAAGGAGGAGGTAATATGTCTAACAACAATAATTATCAAGAGCGGGGTTGTAACTCTTTTTTTATTCATTATAAATTAATATAATAATTGAATCATTAAGGCCACATGTTTGGGAAAGGTACCTGTTGGAATAATTGTGAGGATCATGGGGAGTGTCATAATGGTTTTCCTCCCATACTTATCTGAGAGATTACCAAGGAGTGGCATCATCACAAGAGTTCCAAGTCCTACCATCTGCACAAATCACATTTTTCTGTTTTGTTTTCCCTCACAACGATATAAAGTACTGCACATTGATGTAAATGTAAATTACTATAGTTTATTTCTAACCACCAAAAAGAGTATATTTTAATAATTTTTTTCTTCATTAGTAATAATTTATTTAAATATTTTCTAAAACTTTTTGTTATTTTTCGTAAATGTAAGCTGCTTGAGACACAAAGGGGTACCTTCACTGTGTCTAACCTTTTTTGTTTGTTTGTATTACTGTGTCTAACTCTAACTATCTATTTGAACTTAATTAAGTAGGAATATTTTTCTTTAGAATTTGAATGACAGTTCACTATTTTTTTTTTGGGGATCGTAAAAGCTGAATTTCACAATTCACTTAATTATCGTTTTTTATGGGTAAAATTCACTTAATTATATTTTTTGGTAGAAAAGGGGACAAAGGCCCAAATTCAATTAATTATTCTATCACCCTTTTTGTTGTTCTCTTATTAGCTAGATACGAGCAATTACTTTTTCAGAAAAAGATTTTATTGGGCCCAGTGAGAATTAATGGGTAACTTTCTGATATCGCTTGATCCAATAATTGGCCCAATTTCTACACGGCACAGAAAATGATAAAAACATCACTAAGCCTCTGTCGTACGCTGTCCACAGTGGAGGATACAAATTGTTATTGTACCAAAACCAGAAGCTTCCCCTTAAAACAAGGTTCATAATCCACATCCACATATAACTTATAAGACAAGAAAATCGAATAGTTGAGATTTGAGAAGGCCAAGGAAATTCGATGAATATACATATTACACCACAATGCATCTCACTAAAAATATTAACATAAAGAGCTATTGACCAAATAAAGAAAAAATTAAAAAAGAAAAGAACGGGAGGCAAATGAATACTCATATACATGGTTGGGAAGGAAATTTCTTTAGTGGAGTAATTAGGACATGTTAGTTTAAGATTGAGTCCCTAAGGAAGTTTCTTTAGTTGAGTAAGGACAACCTGATGAAGGGACACTAATCACACACACACACGTTAACTCTTTAAACAAATGGGATCTTCTTAATGAAGTGCAAAAGTCTAAATAATTATTGGTACATATTAGATTTGAAGTGGGGTACCCATCAATCTAATATATTTCTTTTGTTAATGAATGCTCTTCAACAATAATATTTGTTATCAAGTTCCTATAAAATTTTAAGAATAATGCTAATTGTACATCAAAATCAGTCATCAAATTGGTCATTATTGTATAATACACATTAAAAATGAGTTTAACTACATATATATTTTGTATTTCAATATGTATTACACACTGATTACTGATTTAGTGATTAATTTTTGTGTACAAATAGAATTATCCAAATTGTAATTACCAAATACTCCTTTTTTAATCAAATAATAATACTTCACGTATTTAATCCTACTTAAAATAAATCTATCATTTTGTATAACATTACAAAACTCACTTAGAGGCATGTATATATTCTACTACTATCAAAATCTCGGTATATGAGAATACCTTATCTGTTATAGTGTTATGCGATTCATTGACTCTGTTTTCTTGCCTTCTTTAATTTTTAATTTTTAACATTGTTATATAGAGTTTCTCAAAATTCAAACAAGAGCAACACAAAAATCTGAATATATTTTTAATTTAAGCTACATTCATAGTAAATATTACATACATAAATGTCTCTGCAAGTGTTGTATACTGCGTGCAAATTAAATGTCACCTACCAGTCTATCATTACTCCTATAAAATTTTTCAGAACAAAACCTCCACGCAGAAAGATACTCTTGTAGCATACTAGCAATATGGCCAGTATGATAAATATTATGAATTTGTATACACTCTTTCCTAATTTGTTATGAAATGCTATGATAAATGGGGTTCATTTGTTGCATAACAGTTCTTATTGGTTTGTTTAGATTAAAAGCTGTTATTACACAAGTAATCAGATTCTCCACCAAAAAAAAAAAAGGATTGAAATATCTAAGAACTAGCAGCATGCTCACAAGTTACAACAATATTTGCAAATGGCATAGTAATTCTGAATTATGTATAGGCCTAATTAGATCAGAGATAATAATGGTGATGAGAGTGAAGAAAGGAAGAAAGGGAAATAATATAATGGTGGTTGGTAACTAACCGCTTGTTGAAAACCAGTGAGGTAGATGGCAAGGGAGCATTCATCCTCTCCGGGACAGAGCGCCGCCATGGTAACATCGGTGATGGCTGGTATCACCATATGAGTGGAGAATGTATGAAGAAACAACGTCATAAAGAGGTGGCTCAACCCATACAAATGCAATTTATCCATAATTTTATTATTTTTCTCCAACTCACTAATTGAAGATCTCTCAGCTTCCTTTGATTTAACAAATTAAAGCTTCTTCCTATGTGTCTGTCTTACAGGGAAAGCCACCACCTATTTATATGTAACATTTTGTGTATGTGTGATTGAGTAGGGTCGCCTAGAGTAGAGTCAAATAGTTAATCACTTGAATAATTAATAATAAGAGCAAGCGTAGTGTATACTTGCGATTGCTTTACGTGAAATATCGCAATTGATGTGCATGTTACACAGGGACAAAATAGAGAAAATTGGAAAACGACGACAGAGATGATTGTTTCCTTTCCCAATTCTTATTCTCATGTGGTGGATCAAATCGTCGTGAACTGTTAGCTAATTGTAGATAATATTAGGTTCCAAGGGGTTTCACAGTAATAATTGTTAAAAGACACTTGCTCTTTACTGATGATGAAATCATGTGCTATTGTGGTCTTGAAGTTTACTTTTAACCGTATAGTCGCAGTGTCATAACCAATTAGTCCATTTTAGGTATGTTGCAAGTAAATAAATTTCTTATATGGGTAAAATTTGAGATTTAAACTTTCCATACTTTGTTTTTAGATCCTCTAAGGATTTATTTGGATTCAAAAGGAAAGAAAGATTTTGATTCATTACTATAACTCCCATAGACATTACTATTAAGGACTAAAAGATGATCAAATTATAAAATATCAAATAATAATACAAATTATTAAGCTGTTACATCTCCATAATATTATAAATTTGATAAAGGAACATCATTTTTATTATGTATTTATGTGGTTCCTTATCTATTCTTCATTGAAGCAAATCATATGAATTCATTATATCAAGTCTCAGAGCCAACGACCTGTTAAATTACATAAATCATTTGCAGTAAGTATATTTTTTTTTACAAGCAAACTCATGTCATTAATTTTTTTCCCCAATAGGTCAGGGACCTCAAATCATACATATTATATGAAAGGAAATTAATTAGTAAAGTGACCACTAACCAATAAATCGGACTGATATTGTTCATTTTAAGCCTTTTTTCTAATAATTGGACTGTAACTCACGGGGGAGAAGCCATAGAAGGCGACAAAAATGGTGGATGCGTGGCTTGAAAGACAGTATAAAATTTGTAGGATTAACTTACGCCTTGAAGCGTGCAAGTTTGATGTAGTAGTGCATCTATTTTCCAACAGGCGTCCAAAATGGTCCAAGTAGGCCCCCACGATACTTGCATGTATTAACAGACGTTGGATTAATACGAGGAATACATGCACATGTATGCTTGCATATTTCTTTTGCCTTCTTCTTCAATATCTTGTGTTAAAAACTTAAAAGCATTAGATTAGATAGCGTAGGGAAAATAACATACAATCATTAGATAGCATTTAGTATCTAATTAATTATTCAGGTTTTTTTATTCGAAATTTATTACTCGTATATTTATGCAAATATAATATTGAAAATCGTTAAAAAATTTACATGTTTGATTAAATTACTTAATATCTTAATTATTATTTTTACATACAAACATTTTTATATAAATAATCAGAGTCCAGTAGGACTGTAAGCGCAAAGATAATGATGTTGCCAAATATGAGACCGATGAAAATGTTTGTATGAAAAGCAAATCATCATCTTTTTGTTATTCCTTCATCAAAGTTCCCATACCTTATCATATCCAGTTTAAGAGGCTGCTCGTATATTTTCATCCCAATGATAGGAAGCGTAAGTGCGTTAGGGACTTTTAATAATTTGTTGACCGACAGGCATTTCATTACTTTTTTTTTTGGTAAACGGCATTTTATTACTTTCGCAAGTGATATATCGAGATTTGGGTGGATTAATATTTAATAAACTGATCAAGTCTAAAAAAAAAAAAAAACTGATCACTCACCTTATCCAATCATTTCCTATATGACATTACATTACTATATCCTGTTACAGTGTTACTACTTTTCTTCTCTCGTCAATATTCCTCTGAGAAAATTATATATGGGCTGGGATGTCTTACAATTAGGGGGCAGATTTTAGTACAAAAGTTTTGAAATTGATACTTGAATATCTTGTTGACATTTTCGTTTTTTGTTATTGAAACGGAGCAGAAGCCCAGTTGAGATTCGGTTTTGGGTTTTATATGGTTTTTTTTTGGTGTCACGGTTTTATATGGTTTGTTTTGTTATAAATTAATACTTTGTTTTCTCTTTTTTTGTCGGATTAAAATTAATAGTTTGATTAATATCAAGCTGCATTGGTGGTAGAAAAAAAAATTGCTTCAATGGTGGGCTTAGATTGGCCCACCAACTATTACCATTGGACTCCGAACAAGAAACATACAAGTAGAGTTGGGTTTTGAGGGTCACGTATTGAAAATTGGGCTTCCCAAGCTCAAATTATGGGTAAGCATATTGGTAATATTATTATTATTATTATTATGACTATTAAAGCTTGGCAGTGGGCCATGTGGGTGTTGGAATTTTCATTTCCAAAACATTTTCACCCCCGGACCAAAAAAAAAAAACATTTTCACCCGTTAAAAGAAAAAAGAAATTCACCCGGACAGCATAGCTCGGTAAACCTCATCCTTTCGCAGCAGGGATGGGAAGCTAAAGTTTCTGCTTACTAATAGATAGAGCTATACCTTCATGATCCGCGGATTAATTCATTTAATTTATAATCTATACCATTTAAATTTATAATTTTAACAAATTTTTTAATCTGCATCATTTAATTCGCAGGTTAAATCAGTTGAACCCGTAATTTAGCGGGTCAATCCGTTAATCCGCTTTAAATGCATATAATATTAAAAAAATATATTTATACATATTAATACTTTTAGATAATTTATTTATTCTTATGTTTTTTATTATTTTTTATATTAATATTAATATTAAAATTATAATTTATGAATTATATTTGTATATATTTTTTATGAGAACGATGTTACATTAGTTAATTTATAATTATATATTAAATTATTAACGTATTATTTTTAGCTACTGTTCATAAAAAGTCATTTTAAAATAATATCAATAAAATGTAAAATAAGTAAACAATTAAATATAAGAAAAATATAGCTCGCATCTCTCAGCTCATATATATTGTGGACTAACTTTGACTCAGTCCGTTAATATTTCGTCTATCGCGGGTTGGACTAAATGGGTGCCCATATACTCACCTATGCTAATAGAGAGGGGACCGATTGGCTAACAAAGGAAAGCTTAATGACTCTTCCAGGATCACTTTATTGATCAATCTCGTAGAGAGCTAAGACAAATTAAATTATAGATGATGATTTTTTTGGTGAGGAATTATAGATGATGATTGTAGAGAGGTTTCTTTTCCGTAAATATTACTATTGAGTTAATGAGTTGTAGTTCTTTCTTCTTTTTTTTTTTAGCTGTTTCAGTTTTTTGTTTTAAAAATTAATGTGACAACTTAACAGCACAAAATTCTGACTAAAATCAACAAAAAAAAGAATTCTGACCAAAATTAAAAGACAGAATAAATAAATGCTTGTCCAAAAATAAAAAATAAATAATAGTCTAGATATAATAATAATAATAATAATAATAATAATAATAATAATAATAATAATAATAATATAGGTCAAAGCCTTTTACTTTCAAACTTAAATGATTAACTAATAATAGACAAACCAAAAAAACAATAAAATGCGTAATTTTAAAATTGTTTGATGTATAATTTTTTTCTCAACTAATAACTCCTTCTGTTTTGAAATAAGAATCGTTTTTCATTTTTACGTTAATTACAAAAGTAATATATTTGGATAATCTTATCAACCAAATATATTAATTTTTTAACTAACCAAAAAAAGTAGAAACAATGAGTATTCCAACACGGACGGAGTATTAGTTAAATTTTGTTATTTCCTTACCAAATCTGAACAATAAAATTAAGAGAAATATAATCTGTAGATCAAAATTAGTAATTTAAAATTAATCATTAGTATATATATATATATATATATATATATATATATATATTTAATATATATTTTATATTAATATATATTATATGTTGATTTTAATGATTAATTTTAACATATAAATAAAATAATCTTAAAACTAATTTGGGTGGGTTGAAATATAATTACCTCTCCATGTGGTCGGGGCGGCCATCTTAGGGCTTCTGGATTCTTAATTTCTTAAGCTAAAATTTGGATTTATTTAATTTTTGAATTACATGCTTGCCCATAAGGTTCGTGAAATTTTATTTTACTAAAACTAAAATACTATCTTATAATGCAAAAATTAATTAAATATTCATGTGACACTAATTATGGAAAATTTTTATAAATAAAATAAAAGAAAAGTTTATTTCCAAAGAAAAATTAATGGGACATTATTTATTGTTATTCAACTTTTTTTTTTTGCATATGCACATTGTTCGCCTTATTAAGAGGCTAAATTTGAGATTTTCATGATATTAGCCATTTAAAGTGGTGAACTTCAGTGTATTAGCCACTTAAAGTGGCGCACTTCGTGTTATTAGGCATTTAAAATGGTGAACTTCATGCAAACTTATGTTATTTGGGTCCTATGAAAAAGGTGCGAACCACTTTTACAATTACAATATCATTTTCTAATCAATTGAGACACATAAAAATCATCTCCTAATTAAATCATACGATGAAAATCTAATGAAACTATATTCAACCTTCTAATGAAAATCTAATGAAACTATATTCAACAACTTTTCATCATATAGTTTGGTTAGGAGATGATTTTCATATGTTCCAATGGATTAGAAAATGATATTGTAATTATAAAAGTGATTCACAACTTTTTCATAAGACCCAAATGACATAAGTTTGCAGGAAGTTCGCCACTTTAAATGGCTAATAATACGAAATTCGCCACTTTAAGTGGCTAATACATTGAAGTTCGCCACTTTAAATGGCTAATATCATGAAAATCTCAAATTTAACCTGTTAATGAGGCGAACAATGTGCAGGTGCCAAAAAAAAAAGTTGGACAACGGTAAATAATGTCCCATTAATTTTTCTTTGGAAATAAAATTTTCTTTTATTTTATTTATAAAAATTTTCCTACTAATTATTAATTTGAATAAGATAATTAACTAAAAATAGAAAAAAATAGAGGATGCTATAGTCAAGAAAGAGAAGTTGTCCTTTCATTTAGACTCTAAGAAGAATCTGAAGTTGCATGCTCTGTTTTTATGATGAGAGATGAATCATGTGATCTTCTTTGGCCTTAATTTCCTCCTCTCTAGTCTCTAGCCACAAGGATGACTCACAAACCACCAATTTGCCAATGGCAGCGCCGTCTTCATCATTATTATTGGTGCTCCCAAGGACCATCCTCAACTGAATTCAGCACCGGCTCCAAGCTGCTAAGCTCAAGCACTAATGCCGTTCAAATTAGTCACTGTCCAATGTCAGTCGTGTATACCGGAGGTGGCAATCTCCACCATACTCCGGCGGGGACAGGTTTAACATGCGTCACCAGGTACATTAGACAAATTTTATTGTGCATTAGAGGGACCTTAGGTATATGTTATATCAAGCCACATTTCACTATCTTTTACCATTAGATTTGTCTTCTTCATATGTGAAGATATTTTTCTTGCATCTTCACAATAGCATGAACCTCGGGTTTGGTTGTCCTCTTGTCCTTGTGGGCTTGTGATTAAACAAAGCAAACCATGATTCACGCGCCAAGCACGTGGACTGACACAAAAACAAAAGACACAGAAGATTTTTTTTTTCCCTTCTCCTTTTGAATGTAATAAATATAAATATAAATAATAAATATAATAACAGAATAAAGCGGAAAATATCTGAAATATTTGTTATTTGGTTGAAATGAACAATAAAAATAAAAAAGAAAATAATAATAAATACGTGTGAGAGGAAAGACTAAAGGGTCTCACACTTCACTTCACTAGACTTGGTAGTGAACGCATCCAGCGCCTCCAAAGTAAAGTAGGCTGATAAATTTCTCTTCTCTTCTCTTCTCTTCTCTTCTGCCCCTTTTCCTCTTCCCTATCTTCTCTCTCTCGCAATGGATTCGCTATCTCTCTTCTGTACCGGAGCACTTCTCGCCGGCGGCCTCTACTGGTTCGTCTGCATTCTGGGCCCCGCTGAGCAGAAGGGAAAACGCGCCACCGATCTGTCCGGTGGCTCCATCTCCGCAGAGAAAGTCCAAGACAACTACAAGCAATACTGGTCCTTCTTCCGCCGCCCAAAGGAAATCGAAACCGCCGAGAAGGTTCCAGACTTCGTCGACACATTCTACAACCTCGTTACTGACATCTACGAGTGGGG
>JASCZI010000008.1:196029-208561 GCA_036250425.1 Stylosanthes scabra
AGCAAACATTCTCATCAATATATTGTAAGTCAATGTATTAGCCTGGCACTTCAGCTCCTTCATTCTAGCATACATCCTATGAGCACCATTAACATCATGTAACTGAGCTATGCATCCAAAAATTGAATTGAAACTCGAGGCCTTAGGAGCAACCCCTTTCTTAACCATTGAGTTGAGCACCTTCACAGCTTCTTCAAGATTCTCATCCCTGCAATGACTCTCAATTAGGGAATTATAAGTAATCGCATCAGCAGGACAATCCAGCCTCTTCATCTGATTGTAAACTTGCAAAACCTTTTCAGTCCTTCCCGCCTTCACATGAACTCGCATGAGACTATTGAATTGAAAGTAACTGCATTAGGCTCACAGACAGCATCAATCATCTCTGAGAAAACATCATGAGCACGAGAAATCTGACCGCACCGACAGTGAGTCAATCACAATGCTGTAAGTGTATGTATTAGGCTTGATTCCAGCCAGTTTCATATCCCTGAAAACCTCCTCGGCTTTCGCTATATTCCCAGCCCTACACCAACCATGAACTAAGCTAGTGTACACTATAACATCAGGCTCAAACCTATCCTTAAGACTATCAAAAAATGATTGAGCTTCAATTGCCCTTCTCTTCTTGCACAAGACAGTAATCACAATTGAAAATGCAACAATTGTTGGGAAAAATTGGGGTTCAAACCTGAACCACAGCGGAAGCACTAAAATATTTTTCCACAACCTGTGCAATTAAATAGGCAACACCAAAGATACTCCAAGCCGCAGATAATATGCAGAAATTAATAACAGGAGACACAAGCAACTTTTATCGTGGAAAACCCCCAAAAGAGGGACAAAAAACCCACGGGACCTAGTCCAATAAAATCCTCCACTATCAATAATAATGGGTACACAATCAGTCCTCCTAGTAACATTAGGGTATATTCAACAATCAACAAAATACATCATCACAACGGATGGAATCAACATAAACTCTCCACAAAGTGAGTATCTCAAATCAGACATAAGAGAAGGTAATAACACTAGCAATTTATATCCTAATGACCAGCACTACACCAGTAATAACATATTGAAATCTCATAAGAAATGGAGCAAATTTACCAAGTCAAGATGTGCACATTGAACCGCCCTTTTCCAATTTTCTTCTTCTCTCGGCGCCGTCGATGAACAACGCCTCTGTCTCTTTTTCTTTCTTACAATCCCTAATCTCTTCTCTTGTGGCTTATGCCACTTCTTTCTTTTATATTATTATTATTATTATTATGTATTATTATTATTAGTTGGGTTTGGGCCCCACTTGGTTTTGGGGAGCCCACCAACAACAATGTCAGGGGAGCAACCATAGTCCTCCATGCGATTAAAGGCGTGAATAGCCTCTGCAGCCAATCCGGCCCTCACGTATCGCCGGATGAGGACAGAGAACGTGTCAATGGTAATTTTGATTCCGCGAACTTTCATCAAATTGATTAAATGCCATGCCAAATCGAAATGCCTCAGCTTTCCGGCAAGGTCGATCATCTCGTTGTAGGGCTCGGGGGATGAAGGGAAGCCCTCGCGGGATGTGGCCCAGTTGAAGAACGCGAGAGACTGGAGCAAGGGGATGCCGTGGCGAACTCCGCCGCATTTCTCGATGACCTTGCGGGCAATGGCGGGGGAAACGGTTTCTGTGGCGGAGATTTTGGAAAATTCGATGTTGAGATCGGGTATGGTGAGATTGGGGGTGGGCGGGGTGGCGTTGGGATTAGGGTTTTTGCGGTAGTGGTCTTTAATGAGAGAGTGGAATTTTTCTGCTATAAGGGTTTCTTGGGGTGATAGGTTAGTGGTTTGGGCCGTTTCTGTGGTTTCGTTTGTGTCATGAGCTTTTGAAATCAAAGCTTCAGAAGAAGAAGCAGAAGAAGAATAGAGTTTGAAAGTGCAGAGTGAGAGTGGGGAGAGAGAGCTGTGTGAGCTTACCCTTTGTTTGATGAAGGCCATGAAGAAGGATTGCATGCACTGCCAATGAGCTTCAACTGAATATTGCAATTCAACGGAACAGAAACGTCTCAGCTGAGTTTTGGAATTGAGAAGTGATGATGACAACGGAGAATTGAGAACGAGTCCGGGGTTGAGTTATTGGCGGCGCTTAAGAATGGCAACGCCCTCGGCATCAACAGTCCTCGCAAACCTCCTCACTTTGCATACTAACATCGAATTAAGCTCCATTTTAGTCCCGACATTGGCAGGTTGCACTAAAATGTCCATAAAATCTAGTTTGTAAAAAGTGCACCACGTCAAAATTAGTGAAACAGCTTTAATGATGTGTCAAATTACTGCTACCTCAAATTGATAAAGTGCAATTGACGTGGCCAATTGAAAAATTAAAATACAATATAATTCCCACACCCTTATAACCCTAACCTAACTTTTTCGTTCTTCTTCTTCCCCAAGACCTCCTTCTTCTTCTTCCCTTTATTCATGTGTTCATCATCTTCTTCTTCCTCCACAAACTCTCAACTTTAGAATTCTACATGAAGTTGCACTTATGGTTCTTCCATCTAAAATTTTATTGGAACTTAAATAGTGAAGCATTGATTCACTACTAGAGGTTGTTGGGGGCCATCTGAAAGTTCATTTCATATTGGCTAAGAATCTTAGCAAGAATGGGCACATGCTTGTTGAGCTATGTATGTATCGAAATTTCAATTTTTGTTTTTTATTAGTAATTTATTGTACATTAGAATACCTTCATGTTTCATAGAAATTAATTACTCATAATCAGTTGTTTGTATGTTCTCTGTTCTAATTATAGCTTCTTCTATAGATGGTGTGTCAAGAGAGCAGCCATTTTCTTGAAATAGCATAAACCATTAGAAGCTTGGACCTAACAATTTTAAAGGGCTTAACAAGAAGTCATGGTGAGAAGATTTGAATAAATTTTGTTGTTGAGTTAGGATTTAAACTCATTTTAGTTAAATTCAAACCAAACTAACCATTGTGTTTTCTTGAATCCCTGATTGCAATTGTGTAGTATTATTGATATTGATGAGCCTAGTGTTTGCAAGCCAACATAATAGAAATGTGCACAAATTGAGTGTCTTGTGGCCGCTTATTCAAATTCTGCAATACAAAGCATCTTGCGTTGTTTATGCTTTGGGTATTACTACTTTGTAAGTTTGGATGTGTTGATGGTTCAGATTCGATGGTGGCGATAGCCGTAATAGAGACTAAAGAGTTTGTGGAGGAAGAAGAAGAACACATGAATGAAAGGAAGAAGAAGATGGAGGTATTGGAGAAGAAGAGGTGTGAAAAAGTTAGGGTTAGGATTATAAAGGGGTATAGAGACTACATTGTATCTTAATTTTTTAATTAGCCATATAAGCTGCACTTTACCAATCTGAGATGGCAGTATAAATTAACACATTACTAATGTCGTTTCACTAATTTTGACAGAAGGACTAACATAGTATATTTTTTACAAACTGAGGGATCTATTTAGTGCAATCAATATCTCAAGGACCATTTTAGTGTAACTCATCAATCTCGGGGACCAAAATGAAGGTTAACTCTACATACAGGGGAAGTTATATGGATTTATACCTAAAACGAATTGGTTCTTATTATCGGGTCACATTACAGTATAAAACCTACCTAAAATTAACATGATATCAATGTGTTATGTCTTGTATTTTTACTATTTTTTTTTGGTGATCTCTTGTATTTTTACTATGTTAATTAGCATGACCCTATGCGAAAGTCCTGTAAAAGTAAAACTAAATATTGGTATTCTTTGCGACTTAAGTGTTAACTAGTAAAAGAAAAATATTCTTTGCAATTTATGAATTTATCTTAAAACAAACAGGACAGATGATTAAATAATCTTGAAAGAGGATAAAATGTTCATTGATTATTTTATTTGTCTTAGATAAGTAAATTTGCCTATATTTTACATGCCCCTAGTTTTACCAAAATATTTAGTAGCATATGTTAGCCTCTTTGCTATAGCTTCGAATCCCATGTTATTTATTCATTAATATTTTTCATTTGAATATGATATTCGCATTACAAAAATGCTGCTATGTGCACATTACTTGACTGGTTTAATCATTTTTGGTCTGTTAAGTAATTTTATCAAAGTTTGTACTCTTTTGTTTTTAATTTGTTTTATTTTTAGCTTCAATGAGTATTTGAACGTGGCGGGACTATACATCCAAAAGCCATGAATTACGTAAAATTGTAATCCAAAGGAGATAATATCCATAAAAAGATTATCAATACCATATAAAATTATACAGTGAACAAAACACCGCCATCTAATTTTAAACTTACAGCGTCTCGTTATGAAATTGAACGCTTTGTGGAGAAAACCCTCTCATTGCTAATCTTGCGAAGTTGGTTTAAAATCTCATTAAAGTCTGCTGGTGGTTCACATGAAAAGTGCACCTCTTGCCCCGTATGGGGATGCTCAAACCTGCAAAACAACAAGCAAAACCAACAGCTTTATTAAGTTTCATAAATCAAATGACATGAAACCACTTGCTTTGTTAGACTTTAGCGAGAAAGCAAGAGGCCGTTATCCTCTCACCCGAGAGTCAAAGCATGAAGACAGGGTCTATCTATTTTGGAAACCATTTGTACAATTTTGCTATGTAATCCGGAGGGAGTCCGGGGACGAAGCAGTGACAGGACCATGTTCTTCGTTGCTCCATAAACCTCGTCACCTAGAAGAGGAACTCCCAAATACTTGGCATGAGCACGGATCTGCAAAGAGAGAAACAATCAAGCATCATAACTCACAAGGGAAAAGTGGGCATAATCAGTTTCTGCAATGCACCATTTTTGTAAAAGTACCTGATGAGTGCGTCCAGTTTCCAGCTTCCACTCAACCAATGCACAACTACCCCCAGCAAGTATCTCAATTACCTTGTACCTGACAGATATGGTTAAACTTTAGATGACAGCATTAGTTATGAAACTTTATTATCTTAAATGAGCACCTGAGTATAAAAATAAGCAAGACTAAAACAATGATGACACAAATACATCACGAAAGGTGAAATATTTCAACTGTTCTCTTTAGTTTTAATCGGTTGATTACAAGACTATATTTGCTATAATTGCTAGCCAGCTAGTTGACCTACTTCCACTAGAAAAGAGTAATACAAATTACAAAGCTAATTAACAAGGCCACATGGTTTGAGTAAAAGCAAACTCAAATTTAGCATTAGTTTTATGTTTATGCAACACATGTTTAAGTGTAAAAGGACCATAAATCACCTACTAGCAGCATGCCGGGATTTTCTAGGATTGACTGGTCCAGCTACAGCAGTCATACGAAGCCGGTTATTAGGATCACGACCAACAGGAACCTCAACACGCCCAGCAACAGGCGTGGGTAGCCCTGCAGTAAGGCTAACATACACCCTCTTGATTGTACGTAGCTTAAATTGTTCCGACAATTTCATATGAGAATGTTCATCCTAATATCAAAGTACATAAAGCTAAATGTTAAATTTTGAAGTATGAACAAGAACTTTGTTACTTTACAAGAGGTGGGCACTAGCCATAAGTTTTGAGAATGCCAGAATCACCTTGGCAACAACTAGTAACCCACTTGTGCCTTTATCCAATCTGTGTACAATCCCTGGGCGAATGGATGCCACAGACGGCCTTAAAGATAATCCTTCACAAGAACTTGCATCAGAATACAAGCTATTAAACTCATCATCAGAATCTTCAGTATTTGAAAGGGCTTCCTCATTAGAATATTCAACATTCGGAAGGTTACAATGGTGAAGAATGCCATTGACTAGTGTCCCAGATGTATTTCCAGGTGCTGGATGCACAACCTATGTTACACCAAATATCAAAATTTCAATGTTAGTAATATGACTTAGCAGGTATTACTTTGCCCTTTTAACCATTTCTCATGTGCCTAATCATTTGAGTAAGCAAGATAGACATTGAAATTTCCAACTCCACGGATAATAAGGTCACAATTTTCCCACTTAATATTGAGCTACCAACTTTACAAAACTCACAGTGGTTTAAAAATCAGTAGAAATCAATTTAAAAACAAAACGCCAAACCTCTACCAAACACAGAACCAACTCAGTAAGTAAACGAGTAATGATTTATTATTGCTTAGAAAGGAAGAATACCATGTGTGCAGGTTTATTTATGACTAACACATGCTCATCTTCATAAACTATATCCAAGGGTATATTTTCTGGCACAGCCCGCAAAGTCTGCAACTCTGCAATTGTGCATGATATCTCATCCCCAGTTTTGACATTGAAGGAAACCTGCTCAAGCAAGCATCGCCAATTAAAAGTTGGAGTTACCAATCTATGTCGCTCACATGCAAATTAAGAAATTAACAGATGAGTAGATGACACCAGACATCAACAGATAAAGGACCCAGTTTATTTTTATTAGCAAAATATTTGGAATTACTGTCCAAATACTGCTGTTTAGAACATGTTATGCTGAGTGCATTAAATCAGTTAAACAAGTCTCTTACCACAACAAAGAAAGCCAACGTTACAAGTGTAGTTTATCATCTCCACAATTAAACAATTCAGATTTATGAGCATCATTTAATAAAAACTTAGAAGAGTTCCACGTCTCGTTTTCTTCAATAAACCATAATTCATACATTATAAACAGGATAAACCAGGACCAGGACAACTCTAGATGTATAGAATATCCATAATCAGCCTAATGAATAAACATAACTAAGCCACCAGCACTAAACTTTAATTATCCACATTCAAATTTTTTTTTCCGTTAAAACACACTAGTATACACAAAAATAAGCTACTCGAGCAAGACGGAAATAAAAATCAGCATCAGAATCAAAATCCGTTTACTAGTCACTACTGATAAGTTTCATCATCTTAAGTTCTTTTCAGCTGAAACACACTTCCACGGACAAAACTAATCGAAAATACGCGAGCATTGACGTGAGAGATTACCTTATCAATGACGCGGCCATTGACTTGAACTAGTCCAGCTCTGATGCTCGATTGAACGCGAGCTCTACTGATTCCGCTGATTCGAGAAGAGATCCAACTATCGAGTCTCAGCTTTCCAGATCTGATTCCGTTATCCACCGTCTCCTCCAGCCGAACACCGGCATAGTTCGTCCTCGTATCAGCGACGGTTTCCTGCCTCAAATCAGAGCTTGAATCACCGGCGAAGCCAGAAATAGCGGCGAATCTTCGCGCAGTTCCAACAAGAGAGTCATAGTTCGTAGTAGAGAAGAAGAGCGAAGGTGAGGTTTGAAATTGGAATCCTCTTGCAGCGAAAACGCGGCAACATCCACAAGAGTGAACTGATAGCATCTCTCTCTCTCTCTCTCTCCCTCTCTTTTTCCCCTCCAAATTTTCAGTTATACTCACGAAAATATAAAATAATGACACATATTGGGCTGGGCCTGTGTCAAAACAATAGGCCGAAATCCTCACAATTAGTTTGTTGACAAAAAACTATATATTGAAAAAAAGTTTATAATTCTAAATTTCTTTATCATTTTAACTAATCTCCCATTTGTTACTACTGTATTCAGTTAATTAAAAAATTTCTTAATCTGCAATAAAAAATAATTTTAATAAACTATTTGTATAACCTTTATATGTTAACTAATCAAATGTCATTCATTATATATAACTTTTGAAGCATTACACCATAATGTTATATTAAATTTATTAACGTTCATCTTAATCAATTTTTTTAAGGCAATAAAAAGATTATCTGGGTTTTCTTGTTTAGTCAACAACATAATTATAAGGCCTCCTCTATAGTCAATTTTCATTTCACTTCAATTGAAATTTCGCAACATATTAATCACAATTCTGGTCATCATTATTCGATGTCACAAGGCACATGTAGTTTTTCTTCATCTCCTAACTCCTTTTCTCTTGTCACTCTCATCATCCTCTCTTTCTCTCCAATTCTTTTGGTAGAAGTCACCCTCCTTTTCCATATAATAGCAACAAGAAGAAAATTAAATCCACATATAAGTCATCATATACAATCAAATTCTAAAAGAGAATCTCAATCCGTGAAATAGATTAGCACAAATATAACTGAAGCTAAGGGTTTAATTTTCACTCTACCCTCATGCATTTGTAACGCACCTTGGATGCACTTCATAGCCACATTCGAGACACTGGTAAGCCCAATTAGACCCTTGTTCATCACACACACAGCATATGAATGGCCCTCCTCCATTCCCATCAGACACCAAATTCAGCTCATGTCTATGCCCTTCATGGCGCACCAATCTTGGAAGCCCCTTCGCCTCTTCAGTTAACTGTTTCTCAAGCTGCTCCACCTTCTCACCTGTGAAAGGATATGCATTCTCTTGGTACAAGTTTATTAAGTTCCTACCATGTCCCGTTATGGTTTTACCATTGGGGCCTATGATTACCAAGCAAGGAATCCCTTGCACATCGAAGTGCCTAGCGAGGTTCTTGATCTCTGGGTCACCAAAAGGCAAAGCTAGCCATGGCATGGTGGCGTAGTAAGAATCAAATGATGCTTGGTCACGGTCGTGGGAGACCAGCACTATTTCAAAGTCTTCCTCTGATCCCTTTTCACTTAGCTGCTGCTTGATCTTGTGGTAAATGGAAATCAGTTTCGGAGTGAACTTCACGCACGGCACGCACCATTCCGCTGAAAAGTAGAGTCCAATAGTTTTACCCACTAAAGATGCAATAGGTACCTGTTTTTTGATTAACAACCCTTTTGTTAAGCAAACAAATCATAGAATCCAAACTAGCAAGAGCTTATTTTCAGGTACACCTACGTATTAATGGCTTTTATACCATTATTTAATAAGATGAATACTCACTTACAGTCGACTTCACATGAAATTGCTTGTTAAAAGTGTTGAATGATTTGAAATATTTAATCAGATTGTCATTTAACGACAATAAAATATCAACTTCATATATGAAATTAACTAGATGTGAATTTCCACAACCTTATAATTTATAATTTAGTATAAACCTAAGGTCATGGATGCGCTTGTAATTTAATAGTAACTAGAGTAAAAATCTTTACTGATAGGAACATATTGAAAACATATTTCTGAATTTCTACATAATTATATTCTTTGATACGATGATACTCCCTACTTCTATGGAATTGTCACATTGAAATAATCCGTACATAAAAAAAAGGTAACATTACTATATTTTATCATAGTATAGAAAGATGTTGAGGTGTTACGGGATATCAAATATTCCATTGATTTTAACGGTTGATCTTAATAAAAAATACTTTATTATTCAAAATCAATTCAAGATCAACGATTAAAAGCACTTGAACATTTGATACTCTGGAACACATGAACACTTTCCCATAGTATAGGGAGATGTTCAGGTGTTCCGAGGTATTAAATGTTCCATTGATTTTAACATAGCTTAATAAAAAATATTTTTTTTATTGAAATCAATTCAAGATCAACTATTAAAAGCAATGAAACATTTGATACCCTTAAATATCCGAAGACTTTCCATATATTAGTGGGCTATAATAAAACAAGTTGGAACGAACTTGGAACAGTAGCATGCAAGCAACTGAGCAAGTGCAAAAAGATAGAGAAATAATTGGAGCGGTTTACCTGAATTCTTCCGTTTTGACCCAAAACATAGCCTCTATGGTTGTTAGCAAGTAAATTTGTGAGAGTCTGGTTCTCACGCTTCTCTCTCTCTTGCTCGTGCAACTCCTCCAACCTCTCCTTACTAAAAGGATAAGCTTGGATTCCATAGCGATATATAAGTTCAACCCCATCGCGAATTGTTGCATCATCGTCTTTGCTTCCATCAGGTTGCAACATAATCAAGCATGGAATGCCTTCCACCTCATACTTTCTGTTCAAGGCTTTCTTTGTTTCCAAATCTGAGAACGGAATTGCAAGCCACGGCATTGCTCCATAGAAGCCATTGAAGGCATCCAAATCCTCGTCAGAGGACACATACACAATCTCAAATTGTTGAGGGACACTGCTTTTCAGCTCCTCGTAGATTCCAACTAGCATTTGGGTGAATCCACGGCATGGTGGGTACCAGTTGGCACCGAAAAATAGGCCCACTACTTTTCCTTCAAGGTCAGAAACTTTCACCTGCACCCACCACATTTATATATATTACCAATTATTAACTTTATTTTTACACTCCAATTCTCTTACCACAATTATTGTTAATGGTTATTACTAGTGACACTATTACTTAGTACTTAATTACGATCAATCCTTAAATTTTGTTCAAGTATAAGCTGCTAGGTGCTATAGACCTATAGTGAATACTCAGCTCCAATTGATTAAACACCTTTTGATGATCACATTGATTAAAATGTAATTAACAATTTTAAAATTTAACTTCACATTCAGTTAACTTCAGATGAATTTTCACGCACATGTAATACATCAAAAACATCAATCATATTATACAAACATATACATATCATGAATATGCTATGCTTATTCATGAGAGGTAGTAGCCTGGTGTAAATTATAATCACAAAATTGCCAAATATAATAATGCTTACTACTACGTACTATATGAGTTTGTTGGAAGGATCTAATCGAAAAAAGGAGGGAGTACATATATTGTATAGACATATATAATCATCATCATCATCATGATATAATAGTAGGAGGTACTAAGAATTAAAAAAGAAGAGTAGAGAAGAAAAGAGAATCGAGTCCCATCGAGATGAACGAAAGGGACATGCCACCGAAATGGCCCATTGTTTGTAGACAATAGTAGGCCACGTGTACAAAGCAAAGAGTAAATGCTAGATGAACGGTTTAGGTGACACTTGTCCTTCGCCTGGGATGCTCAGTCCTCCACGAAAGCAACATCCAGAGAACTCACCATCACATAATGAAAGCGACTCTAAAACATTGGCCATGTGTAGCTCGTGAGTGCCTCCTCCCTCTCCCTCTTTCTTCTTTGCATCTCATTATTAAGATCTAATAGCTAATTAAGAAATGGAAGTGGTTTAGTTTTGTTCATGATGGTTTCCTAAAATAACAAGAGAAAAAAGAAAATGAAGACAATCCACTGTGTGTGTGTCAAGATAAGTAGATAGAGGACAAATTGTGCCTTATGCAGCACAGCAAAAAGATGAAATCTGCTTCTCTCAATAATTTTTTTATACCCAAATAGCCAGCTAGTTACCCCGTTTGTTTGGGCGGTGAAAAGGACTAGAACGGGTACGACTTCTTATTTGGGGTATATATTATTCATTTCATATATAAAATAGAAAGAAGAATTGTTTTTTAATCGGAAAATCTAGAGAAGACTTTCACCTATGTGATTTATAATTTGTATAGTTATTATAATAATTATTTACGTCTTCACCTGGATGGCCATCATCATCAAACCATAACCAGCCACTTTTTGAAATTGAGAACACAAATTTTTAAAACCCTAAGTCAGAGAGTTTTCTAGAGCCCGGTTCTATCGATTCATTTCATAACAAATTTCAAGAATTATAGTATGTGAATAAATAAACCAGGAAGGTTGTACCAAAATCTGCCAGAGAAGGTGACTGACAAAGTTCCTGGTCTCGGGTAGTATATGTAATTACACAATCGACAACCATATAAGTTAATATAAGGAATATTTGAATATGAGGGATAGAAATTTTAAAAAAAAAAAAAATTCTCTTATAAGCGTGCCAAACAAAATTTCTCTTTTCTTTTAAGATATTATTAAAATAATTATACAAAACGAAAACCTAAATCAAAACTACACCAGAACCAGATAGAAGTCTAAGCAAAGAATTATGCACACACTGATGATTTGTATAAAATCATACCATTATTACTCTTTACTATGTATAAATTTCTCAAGTATTAACATCCAATTAATTTTGCTAGCTAGATGGTCATGACGATGTATGAAGAAGCTCCACAAAATCATATGACAAATACAAAGATGAGAAAAAAGAAATAAATAAAAGAGATGATGAAAAAGAGGGTGGAGGGAACTGACCAGCAGTGACCACCGTCCCAAAAATACACTTGGAAGTAAAGTAGTAGTAGTAGTAGAAGAAGCTTAGGAGCATAGTTTGGTTTTTGTTTTCGGGTATTACCCGATGGACGAAGCTAGGTAGAGAACGAAAGATGGGGGAAAAAAGAAAGAACCTGAGCCCCAGTTGGAGAGAGCAGAAAATCACGATCTTTGGAAGAAAGCAGTTGTGAGAATCTATAATAGCTTGAAACTTCATCTGAGTTACCATTATCCTTGACCACACCTTCATGAGTTGCTCCCTCCTTCATTATCACCGTCCTCATCACTTTCTCTTTCTGTTTCTTTAATTAGCCTTGATATTATATGTTAATATGAGTGTATGGTTGAAATTGAAGACACTGGGAATGAAAAAAAAGAGATCAGTGGAAGAAGAACTTCCCATACTCTCCTGTTCCGACATTTATATTCCATATAAGTGGAACCGTATTGTATTCTTTCCACATCATTGCATCCTATGCACATCCACAAATCACACATCAACACCTTCACACGTAGCA
>JASCZI010000008.1:208571-232893 GCA_036250425.1 Stylosanthes scabra
AATTCCCTACGCCGCACCTACATGGGGACGATGCTGCTGCACCACATGATTGCCGCCATCTCATTATTATTGTGCGCTTTGGAAATTGCCTTGGCGTGTTTTGGTCAAGCCGTCAACGGGTGCCAAACTACACGCCACGTGTATGGTCCTGATTATCCCTGTGGTACGTACAATCACACACTTGAGTGTCGCGTGGCAGTGATGATATTATTAGGAGGTCCGTGCTGATATAAAAGACTCTTGAATTTTGAGTTAAATTGATGATGCTTTGATACGGCAAATAATACCATCTTATGACATCTGTCACTGCTTTAATCCCCTTTCTAGTTCATCATCATGCTTTTATGTTTTTTTTTTTTTTAAAGAATTATTATTATAATTTAAAAACTGTTGAGACAAAAGTTTGGGGAGTAAAAGTATTTAAAGTTTGTTTTTTATTTATATTTATTAATTATTTTTAAATAATTATATAATATTATATATAATAAGTGTTTAATTATAGATTTTATATATATACAATTATAAATATTAAATTAAATAAGATATATAAATTTAACTTATTATCTTTTAAACATTATTATTTTTATTTTTTAAACACTTAAATAATTAAGCTATCATGAAAAAGTTTTAATATATTTTATATGATGTTTAAATATTAATGTTGTTTGCAAAAATGTATTAAATATGAAAATATATTTTGTTAAATAGCTTAAAAAACGATACAACCAGTACAAGTGTTTTTTTTAAAAAATATTTTTTATTTTTAATTAAAAATATTGGAATACTAGTATCTTTTATTAATATTAAGTTATTAACCAATACTATAAATTAATCTTTTATTTTTATAATATTAAAATTTATGTTTTAAGAAAGAGAAAGTTTAGGGAATCATAGTTTGTTAGCTAATAAATAGTCAATAGTTTTTTTTTTTTTTTTCTTTCCTCTTTTATCACCCAATATTTCTCTAATTACACTCATGGGCTCCATATAGACTCTCTAACGTTGGTTTCAAATATTACTCACAAAAAAAATTGTTGGTCAAAAGTTGCTCAAAACAATAAATTTTATTTATCTTATAGCATTACTCTTTTTAATTTGATATTTCCACATCAAGTGGTATTTTTTATTATAGTTTTGTATGTGAATGACAAAAGAATTTTGAGAAAAAGGGAAAAGAGATCTAAATATTGAATTTCATGTTAATGTTTTGAATGCATATATAATATCTACATTTTTTTACAAAGAATGAAATCAAACATTTAACTTGTTTGCAACTTATAAAAAAACAAATATGGTACATTTATTGAATAAAATTCATATTTAAATGATTATAATATAAGAGTTTAATTTTGATGCATTGACGGTGTAAAGAATTTTACACAGTTATCTCAGATTCATACATTTATTTGACTTTAGAAGTAATGAGCTTGAAAATTAATTGTTTTAATGATATGGTAACTTCTGATTGGATGTATATGTAAAAGTGCATGAAAATTAATTTGAATCTTTTAAAACGCTTATTACTCTTGTTTTAGACACCACCATATATAAGACTGTTGTTTCTTTTTCCTAAATATTTCATTAAGAAAATAGTTAGTACTTAGTATTTCAAAAATTAATATGAAGATAATACTACCGGAATGTTTGCATACTAGAAAAGAAAATATTAATAATAAATTAGTTATTAATGTGTTCAATGAAGAAGAAGAGGAGAGAAATAAGAAGAGTATATGTCACCAGTATATTTATATTTAGATTATGACCAACTTATCCTTTTCCCAGCACAATTCGCACCTTCTTTGCTAACGCATGATACTCATATATATGCAGCTATGCAGTCAACATTATTATTCTGCAAAATACCTTAGTGGCTTTCCGTACAATATAGTGCACCAATATTTTAAGGAGTTAAATTTTTTATGTATTTTTAAATTGAAATAAACAAATAGTTTTAATAGTATTATCAAATATATTTTACTATAATCATAATTAATTAAAGTGAACTATATTAATAAATAATTGTTAAGTAATTATATTGTATTTGCAAGGGTTTGTTTGTTCCTCTATTATTTAAGTGTTACTACTATTCTACTAGATTGGGTGGCTTGAAAATGAAAAAGGAAAAACCAACCGGTCTCTTTTTCTTTTCTACAATTCTTTTAGATGGCTGAAAGCATTTTAAATGAGAAACAAAATAAATAGAAAAAGCAAGAAGTGAAGAACGTAAAAAAAATTACTGTGTGTTAGTGTCTACCTGTTGTAGCTTGTGGGTTTAATGTTAAAGTTCCTTTTTCTTTCCCCTAATTTTGACGGGAATGTTAAGTCGTTAATGAAAACTGAAAAAAATAAATACAAATATTAATGAAACCTTTTAGGCATCGTTAATATTGGGACTCAGATTGTGAGATTGAGATTTAATATTGTGTTTGTTGGATAGAGAGTGAAATTAAAATTTTAATTTCAGTCTCAAAATTTTAGTATTTTCAATACCTCCAAAGAGTAGAAACTGGAGAATTCTGGAGATTAAGACTGAAATTTTAAATTTTATTTTTTACTTAAATATCATCATTTAACATTAATATTTCTATTATTAATTTTTATTATTTTTTTATTAACTTAATTTAATATTTATTTATTAATATTTGTCTCCTAATAAATTTTAAATTAAATACAATCACAAATTTAATATAATCTTAATTTTTCAATTTGAGTTCAATCTTAATCCCTCAGTGCCTTTTATTGTTAAGTGTCACATGTTGCTCTCTTGAGGTTGTTGTGTTCCCGGAATAATTCGAATCTTAGAGGCCAAGCCATATAGTGGTTGAAGCCCACGTGTCACATATTTTCCTCTATCTCCGTTAACTGCAATGTAAGTCACACGATGAAGACTCGTGTCACCTTTCCATCAAGAAAAGTAGCCTACCCTCTTGGCTTCCATTTCCATTCCCATTTCCTTGGGGCATGTTCTCCAGAAATTCTTCATTTCGGTTCCCAACCCCTAGTTTCAAATATTAGTTCACCTGTGACTCGTGTTTTTCCCTTTAAAAATACCATTATTCTATTCTAATCACTAACCACTTATATACACAAGTCCTTTTTTTATCCATAAATATTATTATTATTATTACTAGTAGTAGCACTACGAATATTATAAACACATAGAATTTATCGAAATCCATCCTATGTTTATGATTTGGTAGTCATGAAAATATTCCGAGATCATATATTCTAGATACTCAGTCACATTACTAATTTACCAGCTACTATGATGACTATATAAGAAGCATTTAAGAGATATATCATAGTCTAGTGATTTTGTCGTTGTTTTTAATTATAATATAATTTTAAAATATAAATATATTAAAATAAATAATTAAGATATTGAATTATCAAAAGTTATAAAGCATCTCAAATATCTACGACTATATACTTGTTTCGAACCTGATTCAAACTATTCTATCTCACTAACTAGTAAAGTTACTTGGTCAGAATCTACTATCTCACGATCCAAGTAACTCACGATAGAGGTCGGCTTCATACCTAGCCCAAACCTCTCTATCTGGGTTTCTTATGTGGTCACAACTCACTAACTCCCTATCCAAGTAGCTCACATTTAGGGCTTGCATCACCACCAGCTCAGCTTATTTGAATTTGGTGAGCAAATATCAGATCCTGCAAACTTCGGAAGTCGTTAAAAGATGACAGACTCCCAAGTTTGGAATGATTCAAACTTGGTCAGTGAGAGATACCCGGAAACCGACTTCGTGGGATAGTGAGTTTCCTAACTGCATCAAATGACTGGGGCAAACCCTAGCATTATAAATAAGAGGTCACTTAGCCAGAGGTAATCATCTTTCTCATCTATTCACTACCTCATAACTCACTTTGCTGACTTAGGCATCGGAGTGTCCTCGCAGGTAGTCCTCCCGGCCTGGTCTTGCTGCTGCCGCTGTCAGATTTCCCCGTCTTCTTGTTTCCCTAGTTCGTGAGCTCCTCGACTTCCGAACATTTGGCGCCGTCTGTGGGGAACCTTCGCAAGCAGCAAGCCATGGCTAACCACAAACATCTTGGAAACAATGAAACTTCTACAGAATTCAATAACACGAAGTCACCACCTCAAGACTTGATAATTTGACTTCGGAAGAGTTCAAGTAAAACCTCAAGATCTCATGAAAGATCCCCTTGAGGTTAGAATAAAGCTTGGGAAGCTGTGAATTCCCGAGCAGACAGAAACTCGAAAGAGTTCAAGTAAAACCTCAAGATCTCATAGAAGATCCCTTTGAGGTTAGAATGAAGTTCGGGAAGCCACGAACTCCCGAGCTAACATAAACTTGAAAGAGTTCAAGTAAAACCTCAACATCTCATAGAAGATCCCTTTGAGGTTAGAATGAAGCTCGAGAATCCGCGAACTCCCGAACTAACAGAACCTCGGATAAGTTTGAGAAAAACCTCAACATCTTCTAGAAGATGTCTTTGAGGTTAGAATGAAGCTCGGGAAACCGCGAACTCCCGAGCAGACAGAAACTTGGAAGAGTTCAAGTAAATCCTCAAGATCTCATAGAAGATCCCTTTGAAGTTAGAATGAAGTTCGGGAAGCCACGAACTCCCGAGCTAACAGAAACTCGAAAGAGTTCAAGTAAAACCTCAAGATCTCCTCCCTTTGAGGTTAGAATGAAGCTCGGGAAGCCACGAACTCCTGAGCTAACAGAAACACGAAAGAGTTCAACTCAAACCTAAAGATCTCGTAGAAGATCCCTTTGAGGTTAGAATGAAGCTCGAGAAGCCACGAACTCCCGAGCTAACATAAACTCGAAAGAGTTCAAGTAAAACCTCAAGATCTCATGAAAGATCCCTTTGAGGTTAGAATGAAGCTCGGGAAGCCGCGAACTCCCAAGCTAACAGAACCTCGGATAAGTTTGAGAAAAGCCTCAACATCTTTTGGAAGATGTCTTTGAGGTTAGAATGAAGCTCGGGAAGCCGCGAACTCCCGAGCAGACAGAAACTCGAAAGAGTTCAAGTAAATCCTCAAGATCTCATAGAAGATCCCTTTAAGGTTAGAATGAAGCTCGGGAAGCCGCAAACTCCCGAGCAGACAGAAACTCGGAAGAGTTCAAGTAAAACCTCAAGATCTCATGAAAGATCCCTTTGAGGTTAGAATGATCCTCGGGAAGCCACGAACTCCCGAGCTAACATAAACTCGAAAGAGTTCAAGTAAAACCTCAAGATCTCATAGAAGATCCCTTTGAGGTTAGAATGAAGCTTGAGAAGCCACGAACTCCCGAGCTAACATAAACTCGAAAGAGTTCAAGTAAAACCTCAAGATCTCATAGAAAATCCCTTTGAGGTTAGAATGAAGCTCGGGAAGCCACGAACTCCCGAGCTAACAGAACCTCGGATGAGTTTGAGAAAAACCTCAACATCTTCTGGAAGATGTCTTTGAGGTTATGATGAAGCACGAGAAGTCACGAACCCCGAGCTAACATATACTCGGAAGAGTACAAGAAAAACCTCAAAATTTTCTGTAAGATTTAGATACCTTTGAGGTTAGGATGAAGTTCTTCGGGAAGGCACGAACCCCTAAGCTAATAGAACTTCAGAAGAGTTCAACGAAGCATTGGGATAGTCGAGAAGAGTAGAACCCAAAAATAATCCAGAAATACCTCCAAAAAGGATGTTAAAGACCTCAAGTCATAACAGAAGTATTAAGTGTAGAAAATATCCTTGAAGTAAGTTTCCCAAAGGAAATTAAGGATGATTGAAAAAAGAAATCAAATTAGGAGACCTAGTCCTCAAAAAAGCGAAACTTAGGTACTGCACAACTCAATGAGACAAATTATGTTCTAATTGAAAAAAGCTTGGTCCAAGCTAACACGACCTCCCGAGTTACCGAGTAGAAAGCGTTGCTTTGAAATGAATCTAAACCAACAAGCTCGGAAACTCAATAGCCCACGAAGGGCCTACCAAGCTACATCCGGCAGCACTGTCAACTCATCGTTGTTTTTATACTAACAAAACATGTGATGAAAATCCAAAAGAATTGAAATTGCTATCATTATAAGGCAATCATAATTACTGCAATTATAACACTAATTAATGGGTTATTCTAAGTACAATCATGAGCTTAGAAAGTCATTGATGCAGATGTTACAAAACTCTCCAAAATTGTAACATTCGAACCTCTGAAACTCCCAATAAACCCCTATAAAAGGGAGAGTGCACTATAAACAAGAGTAAGGTTTTCATTAATAAGGAATCACTCAAATACTCTACTGACTTAAGTATAGAAGCCTCTTTTCAGGTTGACCTCCCGGCGCCCTCTGCCTAGTTCTTCCGCCACCATCCACAGAGGTCCGTTGTATCCCACTATCTCACAAGTTCAAGTATAAACCCTTGAACATAGCCTTTTCAAAGAAATGAAGACCTCGGAAAACGAACAAACAAGCTTGAGTCCTTGATAAGTAACGGAGTATCAGAAGCTGGGGTACGACCCTTTCAAAAAGGTACTACTCTTATATTTACTAAAAATAAAGTCTATTGTTTCCCTTACGAAAGGTTTTTAATGAGGTCCTTACAAGTTATGGTATTCTTAAACTTCAATAGAATGCATGGTGTCATTCGGATCTAAGTATCTGTTATCCTTGAATGTACATAAATATCCAAGTTATTTGAAGAAACGTGAGAGACGCGTAAGCCGTGATCAAGAAATTTCAAAGTAAAGAAATGTAGGACACGTGTAACTAGGGATCTAGGAATCTCAAAAAAGTAAACGCGGGAGACGCGTAAGTTGGGATCAAGGCATCTCAAAATAAATACACACAGAGTCCCACGACTCGAAAAACGACTAAAAACACCATAACATTCATACTCAAAGGACAATTATTCAAAAGTTAAGCCTTACTAACTCAATTGTGGACTTCCGAAGGTCCACATACTCAAAGTCATATAATAATTACCAAAGTTATTACAAACCAAAGCTAAAAGTTCTTTAAACTAAAACAAATAAAATGCCAAGGTAATAAACATTTGGCCAATGCACGATCTCCTAATCCCCAACACATTAGTGAGTCTTCTTCATATTTAACAACTTTTCTGAACCAAGAAACTTATCAATTTCCTAAAGGGAAAGAAGTTCAGTGCTTGGGGGCAAATGACGAGAAACTCAAGGAAACTAACAATCCGATGTTCCAAGTTTCTTTTCAACAATCCTCCAAACATAATTTCCAAAATTAATAATAATAAAAAAACCTTGCAAAGCTGGTGCTATATTAGAACTAGCTAAGGATGTCTGAGAAATCTGAGGTCCTAGATTTGTGAAGCTCATCAAGAAAAATCATCAAACTACCTCTCGAAGGCATGGGGTATTCCTGATAAGAGCCGTCGGGCAAAAAACTCACGAAACATGACCTACGAATTGACATCACGAATTCCTCTCCAACAACCTCACTATGGAATCCCCAAAGATGCTGGACTTTGGGAACACCCTGCTGGGGCCTTGTTTTGAAAACTCATAACCTGACTTGCCGACTTCACGAATTTGGGACACTGCTCTAGACAAGGCCAAGTCCGAATGTCTAGCAACCTATCGCAACTCTGTGACAAGACACGTTCACAACACTAACTTAAAATGGCCCAATAGGCATAAACCTAAAAGTAGCAAAACTCAAAGGTCAGAAGACCAAAAGATCTACTAAACAAATGCTAATATAAACGCGTTAGTTCCATAATATTGTAACAATGCTACCGATCTCCTACCCGAAGGCACCTTCATTCCCCGTGGCAAATTTAAGTTCTTATTTTTGCAAAAACAAAACTAGAAAAAGACATTATCGAATGTTAATCACTCTTAGAAGTCTGTCGAACTTTCTCGCCAAAACTTTTGATAAGTTTAAATAAAATTTGTTACAAAAATATCTTAGAGCTAAGGTCACAAACTCGGAAAGTCCACTTCAAAACAAGTGACTTACCGCATTGAGGGCACTGTTCCGGACCTGATTCAAACTATTCTACCTCACTAACTAGTAAAGTTACTTGGTCAGAACCCACTATCTCACGATCTAAGTAACTCACGACAGAGGTCGGCTTCATACCTGGCCCAAACCTCTCTATCTGGGTTTCTTATGTGGTCACAACTTACTAACTCCCTATCCAAGTAGCTCATATTTAGGGCTTACATTACCACCAGCTCAGCTTATTTGAACTTGGTGAGCAAGTATCAGATCCTGCAAACTCCGGAAGTCGTTAAAAGATGACAGACTCCCAAGTTTGGAATGATTCAAACTTAGTCAGTGAAAGATACCCGGAAACCGACTTCGTGGGATAGTGAGTTTCCTAACTGCATCAAATAACTGGGACAAACCCTAGCTTTATAAATAAGAGGTCACTTAGCCAGAGATCATCATCTTTCTCATCTACTCACTACCTCATAACTCACTTTGCTGACTTAGGCATCAAAGTGTCCTCGCAGGTAGCCCTCTCGGCCTGGTCTTGCTGCTGCCGCTGTCAGAGTTCCCCGTCTTCCTGTTTTCCTAGTTTGTGAGCTCCTCGACTTCCGAACAATACTATTCATAATTCATGCAATACATCATTTTTTATTTTTGATATAATTTTCTCTTTTAGTTTTTAATAAACTTAAAATATAAGAAAGCACTTAGTTTTAGGAGTTATATATATGGGACGTTCTATGATAGCACGGGAAGTGCAGTGGCTTGGTGGCTTGTAAAGTTAAGTGAACTGGTGAGTGAAGCGTGGATGGAAGTTAGAAGTAAGGAAACAGAGGTTGACTCATGTTAGGATTTGTTATGGTACATGAGATGGTATCATAGAGTTGTTTAAGGCGGAGGCCAAAATTGTAAATGCAGAAATGGAGTTGGGCGGGCCCTGAAGGATGAGTCTGTTGGACCTGTTGGACTTCAATTACGTGGCGCAACCCGCAGCAGCAGATCTCCGGCAGATCCAAACAGCAAAAGCGGCGAGTCTTGGCGGTGACAAGGAGCTCGACGGCAACAGAGAGAGCTCTTCCTTCTGGCGCTCTCCACGACGTCGCTCTTTTCTCTCTCTCTTCGGTTCCTCCAACGACGACGACGTCTGAAGCTGCGACGGCGAGCTTCGAGGATGGTGACAGGCGAGACTTCGGCGGATGAAGAAGGCGCGACGGGGAGCAGCAGCGACAACGTCTCTTTCTCTCTCTTCAATTTTCTCTCTCTCCGTCTCGATCTCTCTCTTCTCCACCTCGACGGCGGCAACAACGGCGGTAGTGGGATTCGCCGGCATCGCCGTCCCCTACTCCCTTCTCCTTCCTCACTTAGCATGATTAATTACAGTCTTAATTAACCTTATTACACATATCATACCGTGTTTTATTGTCTTTCCTGTTTTATGTTTCTCTCGCGACCACCATCGAAATTTCAAACATTGCATTCACCTTGGCTAAAGTTGGCCACGTGTATTACTCCAATTGGCTATTGAATTATTAGCCACGAAGTCATTGAACTACCCGTACCACCACAAATAGCACCTATATATATATTATTCAGTAGACGGTAATCATATTAAATACCATTACAGTTCCGTGTCATGCTTTATCAGCAAGAACAAGAAATATACACAATCAAGCTACGTCACAACAAAGAACACATTATAAAATAGAAGAGATTTAATCCCCCAAAAGGAGGAACATATAGGGCAAAAGCAATGGAAAAGAAATAACGATTAATGATACTTACAGCTGTTGAGCAAACCCAAAGACAAAAAATTAGTAGGTCCACAAGCATTACATTCCCATATCATGACCTAAAAAATGGTAACTAGTACTTGCTTGGCGATTTTTAATTGATCGATGTTAAGATGTCCCTGTCTCCCTAGAATACTGGACATTCCGTTTTCGGAACCTCCTCTATAATCTACTTTTTTTTACTAATAGTTAGTTCAAATAGCAATTTACAACTTCATCGGGTTGAACTACGGAGTATTATTTAATTTTATGTGAAAGACTACTTTTGTTTACTAAGAAGGTTTAGGTTCGAACTTGAAATTTTTATTAAAAAATAAGTTTTATTAAATTATATTTCATTGTCCTTTTGAGTTAAGTTGTTAGTTCAAGTATATATAATTGTGAATTTCATTTCATTTTATTCTTGCTTAATTAGATTATGAAACTTGAAATGTCAACCACGATGGGAAGCTAATCCTATATTATTTTATTGTATAAATATATTATTTTAGCCTTTTCAAAATTACTTCTTAATGGTGTAATTTAACCCTAGAATTAATTAAAAGGATATTTTAATTGTTTTAAAATGAAATTTGTATTTATAATATAATTAAATAAAATTAACTTTTAAAAGTTATTATAATCCTTTAAAATTGAACTTAAATAGTGTTTTTGTATTTTAGAAAATGATTTAAAAGAAATTGTTTGCCAGAAAATTTAAAAGAATACTTTAGTCCTTTACACATTTTTCAAAATTAATAAAATAAAAAAAAAAAGATATTTTAGTTACTTCTTAATTAATAAAAAGGATATTTTAGTATAAAATAATATTTTTGAAAATAAATTAATGATACTAATACAAACAATATATTTCACATATTTTTTCATCGACATTTTTATCATATAATACGTATTAATTTGTCATTATATCAAAACAAACAACAACTATTAATTCATTTTACAAGGGTTTTTTTTTCTTGGATTGAATAATTCAATCTTAGGTTTTACAACCCATACACTCACATACACTACTACATTGATTCTCGTTTTTCACTCTAGTCACGGTTAGGATTCGAATCCGATATGATTAATTTGAAGGCATATGAATATACTATGTGAACCAAACATCCAACTAGGCCTGGCAATGGATAGGGTAGGATAGGGTTTAGTCCCAATCCTAACCCTACCTGCAGATTGATATTTTATTTATAATTCAACCCTATCCTACTTGCGAATTGAGAATTTCTCAACCCTAATCCAATCCGCACTCAACCCACGGGTACCCAATTATACCCGCGGGTTGCGACTGATGAGAGGTTTAATTTAGAAATTAGGATTTGTAAAATTTTATATTATACATGTAAGTAAATGCAAGAAACTTTTACATATTCAAGATATAAAAACTAGAAATTGAAGTGATAATTAAGTGGTTAAGACCCTTTTATATAACTAAGAGATCATTTGTTCTATCTCCAACACTAACATTTTTTTTTAAAACTATGTATTATATATGGGGTGCGGGTTGGGCGGGTAGGGTTGAGTCTAAACCCTAACCCTACCCTACCCACAAGCCAACCCGCTCTACACTCAATCCGCTCCGCTGCGGGTAGGGTTGGCAACCCGATCCAAACGGATTGGATAGGGTTGGACACCCGCCAATAGGGTTAGTATTGCCACCCCTACATCCAACCATCCATTTTACAAGTTAAGAGTCCAGTGTCCACCAAATCATATGGCTTGGGCCTTAAGCCCTTAACTATAAAAAAAAACTAAGTTTGAAAAAAAAAACTCAACTTCACCCTTCGTATATATAGTGACTAGCGAGCCACTTGATTGAGAAAAACTAACGAAACTATCCTTTCGTTCTGAAATATAATAACTATTATTGTTCCTTGTTACATATATGATATATCACGTAATTTCCTATTTTGTTCTTATATACTCATCAACGTCGTCGAGATAAAAACAGTAGCTTTTTTGGTACAAATATTAGTCGTACGAATTGTTACGAATATAGTTTTGCTTGCTTTACAACTAATCCGTACGCAGTGAGTGCTCATGAAAAATAAAAAAACGTTGTTAATCATTTTATTTTTAGTGATATTTTTTAAATCCTGTTAAAGTTGTATAGTCATTATATATATGGTAATCATGTCTGCAGCATATACACTATTTATTTATTTAATTATCACACAAAAGGTAGAGGATAACAAGTAACACAGTGAAAACCCAATAAAATCAAATAGTCAGAAGCAGGAGAAATTATTAGGTTGGTTTATAGTTGGACAGAAGAACAACAGACGATTCTAGTGGTTTAACTTTTTAGTCACTTGAAGACATATATATATATATATATATATATAGTGGTCTGATAGGGGAGCCATTCCCATTCTCCACGTTCAATCATATACTAACGTGCATCATTACATAGCTGAAAAAGTTAATCTCCTGTTGAGTCAACCATTCAACCACTACATTCTACATATAATGCTAAAACGGGGTCGTGTTCAAATGTTCAACTGGAATAGAAAGATATATAAAATGATGGCTTTCCAGTTTATGCAGTATACTTATAAGTTATAAATTAATAGTGTGATTCAAAGGAGAAATTTGTACCAGTGATGGTATTATTATGTGTGTTTCGTATAGATAAAACATAAATAAACTTGATTTTTATTTTATTTTAAAAAAATTGAAGAAAAGAAAAACAACAAAACGTAAACTAGAGTGCAGGTGAACTTTCTTTTCAATTTCATTTTCAAGATCTGATATTATACCCATAATGATATGAATATATATGAGTTATGTTACGTGTACACTAAAATTAATCACTAAATTAGTCATCAGTATATATATAATATGTATTGTATTAAATATATATTAAAAATAAATTAATTAAATTATACATGTATTTTATATTTTAATACGTATTATATGTTGGTGGTTGATTTTGATGTGTAAATAAAATTATTTAATATATATTTTAACAAATAATAATATAAATACAAGGCAGTTATTTTTTTTTCACATACGCATCATATTCTTGTCTTATAATTAAGCCCTTTAAACGTATTCAAGATTTAAATGGTGTAAAGCTAGGTTGGTCGAAACCGTGAAATGGAATATGAACTCGTTGATTATATATGCGTTCTATTCTTGTCTTCTCCCCCAAAAATATCATGAGGTGAAGGTTCCATCTATCTATCATCCTTCGTAATGCAATCTCAATGCAAAGCTATATCAACCAGACGCTACCCGTACCCTTCACGTCCTCGTGGAGATCCTTATGATACAGCTACAAAAGTTTATGATGAGTCTGATAGAGATTGCCCTTCCCAAAATCACCAAAAGTCAAATGCTATGCAACAACCTTTTGCCACCGATGCAACATGAGGACCTATTTGGTCTTTTCGCACGGGCTACTTAACTGTCCATACCCGTGACGTGGCGCCACCATTTCATTTTCACCATTCGAGGGCCATCCCATGCAATCAATGACCCTGGCCTCATTAACAAAGCCATTTTCAACTAACCCCACCACAAACCAACCCTCCCTTCCCTCAATTATAGTGCTCAACTAATTGCTCTTTTTCACAGCGGCGCTTACCCTAAACGAATGGAAGAAGGACCATTGTACTACACCTACATAAAATAACGTGTACGAATTAATTAATTAAGAGTAAATATCATTTCTCATTTTTTATTTTTCATTTTGAACTTGAAACTCTCAATAATAATAATTTTTAAGCGATTAAAATTCTAGTCGCATCAATTTTTATACTCTGCTCATAATAGATTATCATGTAACATGTTAGATTAATAAAACTTATTCAACCTGCCAATTATAAGTGTGGATGTGTTTAATTTTTTAATTGTTCATAGATCGCTTTAAAATTTTAGTATCATTAGAGCGCAAAGTATAAAATAAAAAAATTAAGGACCGGAAAGGTATTTACGCATTAATTAATTAATAATATTAGTTTTGTCCAGCTGCCACTTAGTTGTTTTTGATAAGGATCAATCTGCAATCAAAATCACGGTGAGCTTCTCTGTGATCGTTACGACAAACACATGAAATCATTCAGTTCAAGTACTACGTGTTAGCGTGAATTGCCCGCTCTCTGTCTTCTCTTCCTCCACCTCTGTTTCATGTCAATTATGCTGTGTGCCAGAGAGAATACCTTTATTGCATGCAATAATATTTTATTTTTTCTGGGGAAAATAAAAAGTAGCAATAGTAAAAACAAACAGTAAAGGCAACAAATTCTGCAAAGCTTCTCAAACACATTACACACCAACCACAACCAATCTAAGCTCAGCAACCATGGCATGCAGCATTATTATCATTATTATTAATTTGTAACTAATAATTAAACTGACAAATTAATAAGAAATTAAATAACTAATAATTAATGAAGCCTATGAATAATCTCCTCCTCCCCGCCGACCTCCGCCGCACGTTCAACCCTCTCCAAGATCAGTGATAGTGTGCTATCGGCGCTACATTCACCCTAACACAACTCTAGTGACTGCACACTAATATATAACAAATAAATTAAGGCTATAACGAGAAGAATGTAAATGGCGGCTTCAATTTAATCTTTCCCTTCCTTCATTTTATTTTATTTCTAAATTGAGGCTGTGATTCTTGGGAAGGAGGAGGAAGGAGGCCAAGAGAAATTAAAATTGTTTTCAGATTCAGCACTGGCTCTGATGAGTGAAGAGCTGAGGGTCAAGCTTGGCTCTACAAACCGGACATAGAGGGTTCTTGGAGAGCCAGGTATCAGCGCATTCGACATGGAAGCCATGGTTGCAACCAGGAACCAGGCGAGCCGGTTGCTCGTTCTCGATCTCATCGAGGCAGACGGCGCATTCTGTGCCCATGACGAGTTCCTTACCGGTGATCTTAGGTAGCTTCTCCAGGTCGGATGAGGAGAGACCTTTTTCAGAGACTGGCTTAACCGGTATCCCGTCAGGTGAGTGACGGGTGGTGGCGTACCAGAGAAGGCACATGTAGACTATGAAGACGGCGCTCATGCCAAGGCATGGCAGAAAAAGCGCCAACAGAACCGAATCCAGCATTTCGTTCGGCCTTCTTCTTAGCTTCTCCGATTGGGTTTAGTCACACCAAAGGGGGAAATTGACGGTGGCAGAGAATTAATGTGGCTGTGGCGGTTGGCGGAGGAGAACCCAACAAGGGGATGATGGCTGAGGGTAGTGCCAGGTGCCCAGCATATCGATCGTCGCTTAAAATGATTAAGCAACAAGAGTATGGTATGGGAAATAAAATAATTGTGTGTGACGGGGGAGGGAATGAATTAAATTAAATAATAACAAAACTTACAAGAATTGCTTAGCTTAGAAAAATCAGAGATCGCGGTGGGTGGTTTTTGGAGGGTTGTGTGTGTGTTTGCGTGAGGCTTTGTACTGTTTCGGCGGAGGTGATGAGAGGAGGTTTGGCTTGAGAATTGCTTATGGAAGTAAGGTGAAGGCGTGAATGTGAGAATGTGAATGTGATGATGTATTTATTTGAACGTGATGAGAGAGGGTTTAGTGAGTGAGTTGGCTTCTTCTCACTTCACAGTTCACACTCTTAAAATCTTAATTAGCATCTTGCGTGTAAATGGGAGTATGGTATGCCATGGGAAGACTCGGACCACTGCACCAGCATGGATATTCATTATTTTATTTTATTACTTTTTTAAATGGCAGTAAAAGCTATATGAATAATTGGGATGAATAAATGGAAAACCCTATTTGGGTATAGTTACTTTTAAGGGGAAAATTTTAAAAAAGAAAAAAAAAGAAAAATTCAAGATCATCGCGATGAATTGATGATGACGATGATATGCCAACCAATTTTTTAAAAAAAATGTAAGTAAATAATTTTGCGTAACCTATTTGTTTTGCTTCTAATAAAACACAATAAGCCATTTGCGGCCCAAAAGAAAAATTATTTCTTCCTGTTAAATATAACAATAAAGTTTAGAGTTGGCCTTTGATATGTATCAAGTACCAACAATCAACAAATCTTTTCTCAAACTGTATCATAGTCAATATCTAGCTGTATTTCCAACTTTTGGCTTATATCGTGTTTCGTCTTTGACAAGTAAAAGTCTTGCAATGCTTTATTGCCTTCACTCTCCAATAAAAGAGGGATGCCAATGAGTTAAAAACAAAACACAAATGAAGATTAGTGCATATTTAGGGTATAAATTTGCTCTCTAATAATGGCCCATTATTATTTACACATTCTTTGGTTCATTGTTTAGCCGTATACTTTATTATCACTCGTATTATATAACTATTTTTGTTTTGCAAGTGTGTTTACCTATGTTTGAGCCGCTTTTATTGCGTTCTTCAGCTAAGGAAATATATATTATATTCAAAAGAAAATCAGAACTGTTGTTTCAATAACTCTGGTGAATATTTGTCCTTTTCATAGTGCTCAATCATATGATATAACTTGGGATAGCCACGTAAGAAGAAAATTAAAGCCTGTGGGCGATGTTTAATTTTTATTTCATATCAAATCAAATACTTCAATAAAGAATAAGGAAGATGGAGTAAAATTCAGATCTGAGTGAAACATATATCGGATTAATTATTCCTTCATTTTCATAATAATTGTATATTAAATAAATTATGAATTCAATTGATGGGCAAATTTTTTTTGAAAAAATGATTATATTATTGGAGGAACAGAATAGTTGTGTAACACTGTAACTCTAGCTAATGAGCATAAGATATTTAGAATTGGGTATACGGGTCGTAATATGTGAATTAACATAGTCAATATTTATGAGTATGATTAGAGAAATTTGAAATTTTGTCATTAAAATTAGGTAGTTTTACTTCAATTGAATTTTTTGTGATTTATCTTGTTATTGGCCAAAAGTATTTTAAAAAATGACAAGGAGATCTAAATATAGATTTTTTTGGGTATGAACTTTTAAGAAGTTATTCAAATATGTAAGAAAAAAATTGAATCAAGTTTAAAAAGTCACTTATACTTATAGAAGGTCTTTTTTTTAATCACATTTTTTAATTTTTTCGATTTTTTCATTTTAATATTTGAAAAGTAATTTTGTTGGCTCTTAAATTCCTAGGGGGACACTTTTTATAGTTTAGCAAAATGGCAAAAAGAAAATTTGAAAATACAATATTAAGGTGGCCAGGTGGGTGGGGTCAGTGAAAACCTATTCCTAATTGGTAATTACTGTTTAGTCCCCACCTGTAAGGCAATGGGCCCTTTTGTTTGCGTCTCCACCAAGACCCGTGCTACGGATACGGACCCAATTACTCTTGCTGTCTTACTGCTTAAGATGGGGTTGGTCATCAGCCACAAAAATATTTATGACTTCCGCGGGGCCCTTCTACTTGTCCCTAAATAAATGTTTCCTTTGTTTCTTTAAAATTGTATTTTTTCGTGAAAAAAGATCTTTAGTCTTTTATTGCAAAAACACTTGAGTTTTTAATTTAACTTTTGTAAATGGAAAACATACAAGTTCTTGCAGTGATGATTTAAATTTGATATGAAGAGACTCTTATGTATTCTTCATTTATAAAAATCAAAGGACATATTTATAATTAAATTTAATGAGAGAATTAATTATTTATGTGTGTGTTTTTTTTTCTCTTTATTTATTTACTTATTTTGGGGTATACTTTTTAGTGTGTGTTTAGTTGTGAATAAAAATAAAGAAAGATAATACCAAGAAAGACATTTTTGTAACTAGTTTTTTTTTTTCATATAAATCTTTCTGCTTAATATAACTTCAGATGTCAAAAGTCAAACTACATAAAAGAAGAAAGGGTGTAAAAAACTCTCTTTCGTATGAGTAGTTTTTTTTATTTCTTCCTCATTGTGGTTTGACACCATAAAGAATATTCAGAGATACAAAATATATTAGGTGTAGTTATCAAAGTAGATATCACAAATTTAATTATTTTTTATAGTAAAAAAAAATACATATACATAAATTTTTTTTACGATAATCTCACATTAAAATTGTTGCTAATGATCCTACCAATTGAAGATAATATGCATCAATGCATGCAATACTTTGTTCAACATAATTGCCATCCACAAAAGGTAATGGGCATCTGGTTCGCAGGGATAAATAGTTTGATGCCATATATAATTATTGACTTATACATATAATTCAAAATATTATAATATGAGGATTAAAAAAAGATGGTGCGGAAAGGGGACACGTAGAATCGTAGATTTTAGTACACAAACCCGCATCCAAATTAGTTTAACATCTTTGCTCCACATTAATTATAAGAAGGAAAAAAAACTGTATAGTATTTTTGTTTTAATATTCTAAAAATCAATGCGTCTAAAATAAAAATTCCCAACATGCTTGTACCATACGGATGATGATAGAAATGGCGCAGCTTCTTTCTTTGAATCCACGCTTTTCACGTCTGGCTAGCTAAAGCGAACGCAAATTGAATGAATTGATTATGTTCTCTTCCCTTCTTGTGGTGTTGCATGAATTAGACATGGGGTTATGTTTTCAATCAGCTTTTGGCATATTCCTCTCTTTGCAACCGCAAACTTGCCATTTATTTTATTTTGTTTGTCAATTTTCAATGGATGTGAGAAAAGGGTTTGAGTTACCAATGATGTTTAAGTTTAATTTTATTTTCTTGTAGGTCACACAAAATAATACACTAGAATCTATATAACCACATGTCATAAATAATTATTTGAGCTTGAATGACTTCAATATTTAGTTTTAATCGGTTAATAATTTTATACGAATAGCAAAATTTAGTTAGCTAGCTTTTTACTAAAATAAAATCGTTTCTCTATAATAAGATCAATTAAATTTCATTAGTTCATATACATGTCATATTTAGAACTCTCAAAAATTAAATTAGAGTTGCTGTAACGAGAATGCCAAACATGCAAATTTTACTTTGTATTATTTATTATTTTTTAAATTGATAAATAAAATATTAATTCGTTACAAATATTCAAACTCTCAACACTTATTTATTTATTTTGCTGCAAACCATAGATATTAACATAGAAAATTTACCGTATACTATACACTTGTACACATTTATTTGTTTAACTGCATGAGTAAACTGAGAACTTTTTTTGTTTTTGGTAAGAGTAAACTGAGAACTCTGACCATTAACTGATGCATGATTATTTTTGTTTTGTTTATAGTTTTTTGTGAGGAGACAAGCCAGAACCCAGATTATCAACTGTGCATAACTCCATTGCATGAGATGGGCTTGTCTACGACAATAATTCTCCACTGATGTGTGCCTTTTTTTTCTTGTAAATATTTGTCCTCAAACATTAACCATAACTTTTTTTATCGTTTTATTATCGGGCCTGGTTGATCTGTCAGCACAGGCCCAAGACAAAAAAAAACAGAAATTCATTATAGCCTATATTAACGAAACAAAGTTTATCAATACCAAAAAAAAAAAAAACGAAACAAAGTTTATTTATTCATAATATCGCATGGCATAATGTTTTAATTAATTTTGTGCATTAATGTACAAGGTATATGACATTTTCCTTAGTCATTGGACCCATGAGGGGAGAAAAAAACCTGTGGTACAGATCTCACTCCTAAGTCCTAATGCATGTATATGTAATCTTATTATTATTTTTTGGTATTATTCATTTTAAAACTTTTCTCCCCCTTATTCCCTTTCATGGTGAAGGACTAAAATCCGGCCAGGTTCAATATACTATTGGCAAGCTGGTACCTTGAATTCCACACAACAATGTTTCAGCATATTCGTATTTAGACCGCATTAGGTGTTTGATACTTAACGACGTTTCAGCATTTGTACTTGGACCACTTTTAATAACTAAGAAAAACTATTAATCATAAAAAATTAATATAATTAGACAATTATATAAAACATTTTATTATATCAAAATTATTTTTTTAAAAAAAAATTACAAAACTCGGATCATTTCTTTATAATAGTGCTTCGGTGTATAGCACTAAATCACACACGATCACATGACCTTGACCATTAAATAAATAGTTCTATAATATAAATAGTTCAGAGTTCAGACAGAAAGAGAAGCCCAAGCCCGTTGTGTGTTTGAGTTTTGAGTTGACTCTTGCGTTGCGGGAAGGTGGGCTCAGAGATGCAGATGACGAAGCCTGCGACTTCGATGATACTGATAGTGATATCATCTGTACTGCAGTTACTGGTTTTGAAGGGTGGTGCCGATTATATTCCGCCGTCAAGATTGGAAGGATTCGTGTATCAGCCTCGCCCATTCGATTGGGATGATACCGTTTTTATCGAAGCCTTCTACGATCCGGTGTGCCCTGATAGCAGAGATTCTTGGCCCCCACTCAAGAAAGCTATCCACTATTATGGCGATCGAGTTCAACTCGTTGTTCACCTCCTTCCTTTACCGTCAGTCTCTCTTACTTATTAATTAATTCTCTTTATTCTCTTATCTCTGATTCTTAACATTGCTGAAAAATTGCATATTATCATCGTGTCTCTGATATACTGGTAATTGATTTTGGTGTGCACCTAATATAATTTTTTTATTTTTACTGTGTTGTTTTTAAGTCAAAGAAAAATCATGTGTGATTAACTGCTTAACTGAACTGATAAATTACTGGTTAGGTGGTCATACAAAAAGTCAAGGATCTCTTAAGCATTTTATTAAATATTATTAGATAAGGAATAATTATTTATTTTTTATTAAGATGTTAAAAAAAGTTAAGACAATAAAGATATTTACCTGTTCATATTTTACTTCATTTACTGAATTAATAATTGATTGATTCATTTTATACATTTATTTATTTCTGGTTATATAATTCCTCATGGTCATAGCAAAGCATTCATTGATAAGCTGGCCCCTGGGTATTATCTTGTGAAATTCTGATTTCGAAATATTACTATATCATAGCTATTTAGGCGGTTGGTTTTGTCTAGTTGTGCTGCATGGAGTAAATGATATATTATATCCTGTTTTCTATTAAAGATCAATGCAATTCACAATATCCATTGAATATGCGTTTTTTGTATCGGCATATTAATATAGATTTTATTTTATTTTGAGAATTGCAGTTATCATGACAATGCTTATGTTGCGTCTCGTGCTTTGCACATTGTGAATGGATTGAATTCATCCGCAACATTCCCCTTGTTGGACTGGTTCTTCAAGCACCAGGTTAGTATTACTATTTGTATTTTCAATTCTTGATTTAACACTATTAATTAATCAGTAGACACTATTTGTAAGATCAGCCTTATTGATGCTTATATATTCAAGTTTCTTGCTTATCAACTCTGCTTGATATAATTTATTAGGAGAAATTCTACAATGCTCCAACGAGAAACTTGTCCAGGGCTTCTATTGTTGAGAAGATAGTGGATTCTGCAGCAAAAGTAGCTGGCAGCTCTTATCATACTGCCATAAAGAATGGATTCAACGACACCCAAAGTGATTACCAAACCAGAGTTTCATTCAAGGTAAGACTAAATCTCATATTCTATCTTATTTATTACAGTTCACAGCTCGAATGTTATTAATTGAATCAAATACATGATTTTCATGCTACATTGATAGCAAAATTAATTTCTTGATTGAAAAAAATGCAGTATTCAGCTTCAAGAGGAGTGTATGGAACGCCTTTCTTCTATGTGAATGGATTCTTGTTGCCTGATACCGGATCCGCCATTGATTTCAATGCATGGAAGAAGGTTATTGATCCATTGGTTGGTGCAAAGAGTGTAAAAAATGAAGAATCCCCTCACTACTTGTTGTAAAAGTTGTATCTCCACGAGTGTAGTTATTACTTATTAGCATTCCCAGTATAGTGGTGTACCAAGACGTAGTGTATGCTCTTGCTGGATGCCAAAAATAGCGTCAATGCTTCATATTGAAAGTAAATGTCATAAATGCTCCTTTTATGAATAATATAACAGTGAATTTGAATGTATAAACCATAAAACCATAAGTCTAAAGGGTGATGAATGATGATGCCCTCTGTACTTGAGCTACATTTATTTTTTGGACCGGAGTGAGAGAGAGATTGAGAGTGAGCTACTTTTCATTTTCTGATGGGTTTTGAGTTTCCTTCTAGCCCATTGAATAATGATAACATGACAAAAACTGAATCACTTGAAAAAGAAGAAGGGTATATAGTCCAAAAAAAAAAAAAGAATAAGAAGAAGTGCTAGCCGGGTCCGGGTAGGGGATCCTGGCGAATTTGTGCTTGTACGTTCTAACTAACTCTGGTTTGCCGCCTTCCCAGTTCGTAAATTGCTGCTTCACTCTCCCCGTCTCTCTCTCTCACTTTATTTCTCATTTAAATTTATATAAGAAATACATAATAATATGTCCGGTCAAATCATCGAAGAATCGAACTCTTCAGAAACCAAAGAGCTCGAACAAAAACAAGACAAGCAGAAGGAACAAGATGAAGATGCAGATGAAGAGTTACGGAAGCTTCTACTCCCCGACGTCCAGACTCTTCCCTCAACTCCTCCTTCCGCCGTTGAATCCAACTTTGCCATTTACTTCGTTCTAGGTACTCTTTTTCTTACGCTCAAATTGAAACTTCTTTCTCCTTCGCATAAACCCTAAACCTCTGTTTCATACTGATGTTAATAACAATTAGTTAATTGATTAATTAAGTAGTAATTATAATCTAACTGCATTGCTCTGTTGTTTGGATATCCAGATTTTATGAAGCCAAGGCACGATCAATACGTTTACCGACACGCCAATGGGTATAATATGATAGAATTATTGTTTGTTAGCCATCTTAGTCTTTCTTCCTTCATTTTGCTAATGTTTTTTAATTTTCATGTGATTTTAAAGCTTGTGTGTGATTGGTTTGGCTCCTTCCCACGTTGCTTTCAACGATGAAGGTGGAATCACAGCCATAGATTTCAATGTTGGAAAGTCTGATCGCAGTGGGGTCAAGGTCACCGGAAAGCGCAAGAAGGTGTGTTTTCCTCTATGTTCTCTACATGTCATTGATGATGAAAATATGCCAGGTTTATGGTGAATCCATTTATATTTGCCATATCAGTTTGTTTACAATGTACTAATAATTCAACTAGGTATGCATCATAAGTCATGTTATTGATGTTCTGTATTATTAAGATAGGGTTTAATGTTTAGGAAGCGTGTGTTCCTGTGTTTTTAGTCGTTGATTTTAATCATATATATATTTTATAATTAAAATCAATTAAGATCATCAGCTAAAAACACAGAACACCTGATTCCCGATTATACCTGAAACGCTTCCGTTTGTTTATGCAGAATGCACAACACTTTGAGTCCAACACGGCTTTATGCAAAGTTTCAACCAAAAATGATTCCTATATAGTGAGGTAAGTTGCCTATCTATCATGTATGATATAACCTTTATTTATGTTACTCTTCTCTTCCTGGGTTACCTCTGAATTGTGGGGATTTCTTGTAGATGCTGTGTCAAAGGCTCCCTTTTGGAAGTGAACCAACAACTGATCAAGCAACCAGAACTACTAAATGCTTCGGTAACAATACTAAATTCCTATCCTTTTTTTTTTGTTAGATAATTGTTGTGATAATGCAGATAAACTTTTAGCGGTCCATTTGTCTTTGAGAACAATTAGTACTACTTCTGAATATTTGCAAGTTTGGTGCCATGAATTGTCCTCTAACTTCGCAGTCCACTTATAAATTTCATGTTATCAATATTGCAGGCAGATAGGGAAGGATACATTGCTATTATAATGCCAAAACCTGCTGATTGGTTAAAGATCAAGCCTTCCCTTGTTAGCCTTGAGGAGTACAAGAAATTGAGGGAAGTCAGTTGAATTAGAACCATGCATTGATTTAGGATGACACATTAAAGGAGACTGAAAGCTGCAAATTCGAAGAAATAGAAAAACATTTAGGTGCTTATGGTGGGAAACCTCTTTCCCCCCCTAACTGTGGCACAGTCATTGGGGCTCGACAGTGTTAGTTTCGGCACCAAAGAATAGATTGATGTTGAAGCATATATTCGGTTCGTGGTAAAAATGACATAAACTTACAAGTTTGTGTAACATTTCATATTGATGTCATCTATAGTTTCATCTATTTTTACACTTACCAAATATACATTTGTGTGATAATATATATGCTCTAATATAGGGAAGTCAAAGAGTTACAAAAAAACGATTTGAAAATTGAAACTTGTCAACACTCAAAACTACCATGTCAATGAAAGGGATGAAGAGCCAAGCCACCTGTGAGGCTTTCCTCTTTCAAAGGAGTGTGTGATGGCATAGAAACTTCTTCTTGTTCCTCCTTCACAATTTCTTGCATAACAAGTCCTCTAGATCTGTTTATGGTTAGGAAGCACAGGTAGATATGCTCTTCAAGCTCTTCCAACTGATCCAAAAAGTTGGACTCATAGTCGTGAAACTCCCTCACAACCTGTTTGAGTATTTCACATTTTCCATTCCCACTCTTCAAACATATATTAGCAATCTCTCTTCGGTGTTCTACCTCGTCGTGTAACCTATTAACCATACGGCTCATAGTATCCAAGTCATTAATCAGTATATAAACCCCTCTTGCAGCAACATCAAGTTGCTCACAAAGCCTCTTATTATCAT
>JASCZI010000008.1:232903-250507 GCA_036250425.1 Stylosanthes scabra
AGGTTTTGCTGAAGTTGAACCTCTTCCTCATCAACCCAAATGAGCCACCCACTATACACGGTGCTGCCATAATTCCAGCTGCCATAATTCCAACAACGCTATGGAATGCGAACACTACCAAAGCAACAATAAGAGCACTAAACGAAGCAATAATACCAATTCCTCCAACTTTCTTGCAAACTCTCTTTATGGTTAACATTCTTCGAATTTTCCCTCTCTTTGACTTTAACCTTTGCAGGAGTACAATGTACTTGTCGTGAATCTCACGGAACATCATGGGACTAATAATGGATAGAGGGTTCTTTTGCAATGCAAATGAAGCAAGATCTCCACAAATAGCTTTGTGGGTTTGGTCATCCTCATCTATACCATCAAGGACACTTTTGTTGCTTAGCTTGATGATCTTTGTAACTTTTGCATAGGCAATTCGAGTTTCATGGATACCTTGGAGGATTGTGTCGCAACATTGGCATGCTTCTAAGCTGGCTTCGAAGTATTCAAGCACAAGATGATGCACCTTTGACTTCTCCGCCACCTTTTCTATAACTTCTTGCCGCGGTTCAAGTAAATATTCTGTGAGATGCATGTAGAAAGGAAGCGGCGAGGAGGTGGAAGAAGAAGAGGAAGAAGAAGATAGACCTCTGCTGCTTCTTATCTTTCTGAGCTGCCCTTGGACTTTTTTGCATATATCAACGTAGGACTTTGTTCTGAATGCTTTCAGGTATTCTTCATTCACGTTGTCTTGCGTTTTCGGTGATCTACCTGCTGGTTTTAACTAAATTAATTAATAATCAAATTCACTAATGTTTAACCCAAAAATAAAATGGTACAAAGCTGAAGATATTTGAAGGATGATCATGTATATAAACTAAGAGTTGCAGAAAAAAAAACTCACCCGCTACTCTTTGCAAGGGAGAAAGCAATCTACTTCTTGTTGGTGTCATCATCTCTCGAACAAAACATAAAGAGGTCAGAGATATAATTTTTGTGATGATGTCGATGATATTAATGATTATTTTGCTTCCTAAATAATGCTACAATGTACGGTATATATAAATATAATCATATGGTATTAACGGGAACGATCTGGATTATCAGGATTGTGGCGAAGAGAGAGTCAGAGAGAGAGGTGTCTTGGGAAAAAATTTAGAAGAAGAAGAGAAGTAACCCCGTTGGCAATCGACAATGCCACAAATACGAAATTACGTATATATGTTGTGATTATTATTATTACAATTACTATTGACTTTATTCACACGCTAGCTTAGCTCGCACGCTCTGTTTTCCTACGTGGATGCTGAAGAGCTCCAATCCTTCTCCATCTGAGAAGCTCATCAATTTATCATCCGTTTACATTCTATTGATTGATCCACAACGTAACATAGGTCAACTTATACTTTAGTTCGCATAATCTCATCGTGTTCATTATTATTATTATTATTATTATTATTATTATTATTATTATTGTATGGTGTTCATTATTAAAGCCAAATAAAACATGCATTTTCGTAAATAAGTAAATGGTAGTTTTTTTTATTTTTGGGCATTAAAATGGTAGTATTTTAAAATAAGCTTTAGACACCCCCCAAAAAAAAAAATCAGCAGCCATGCGATGCAACTAAGACCAATAATGTTTTGCATCATCATTTTTGGGTCTTCAAAAGCAACCAAAGTATTATGGATAAGGTCCATAAGGATCAGGCCCAATAGTGAAATTATTATTCGTTATGTTCTAATAACGACTAACAATATATGGGCCATACAGTAAAAAAAAATATATGGGCCCATATATGTTAAAGTTAAAATAAATATAATACCAAAAAAAAAGTTAAAATAAATAAAATTAGTACCAAAAAAAAATTAAAACGTAAAAAATACAAATAAAAACATTTTTTTGATGCTCATTAATAACAAATAAAAGCATTCTAGCAATATGTTTAATACTCTGATTTAAAAAATCACATACATTAGTTTTTCCCTAATTTATTGAATATTTAATTATTTATCCAAAGAGAATCTCATTTTTCTTATTAAAATGTTATATACACTTACTCTAAATATATTTATTAATTTATCAAAATGATTAATAATAGTAATTTTTTCCCCTAAAAAACTGATTTAGGTCAGATAGATATAGATACAAATACAAGAGAGGATCTACAATCAGACGCTGGAGTCTACACTATTTGGTGTGTTATGTTAAGTGAGAAGGAAAAAGGGAGATGAGTGAGGGATCGCAGGTTTTGTGTTTGGGAGTGAGGGGGCGAGCGAGGCAGCCATAATGCCAATTTATTATTCCGATCAATAAAATCCTCCTTCTCAAATCCCATTCTCCCAACTTAAAACCCTCACTCATTGTTTCATTTATTTTTGGCCCCCGTTCTCACTTCTCACCCTTTTTTTTTTCTTTTCTTTAAATTATTGTTTTTTTCGATTTTATTGCTTGATCTTGCATTCCGATCAATCAGCAATGGTTACCACCACGGCTGATTCTTCCTCTAATCACCACTCTCCCATTGTCGCTGCCGCCACCAATAACCTTAATTTCCCGCGGAAAAACCTGCCATCTCCTTGGGCTCAAGTCGTTCGCGGCTCCGACGCTGAGCCTCCGCCACCCTCCGCCGCCGTCGTCCACCAATTGCTGTCGCCATCGTCTTCCTCTGAAAGCGACCAACTGCAGCCATCCTCCGATCCCTCGCCACCGGTTGAAAGCTCTAATTCCGATGGCGCCACGGCTGCCGCCGCAGCAACTGTAGATAGCTTCAATGCTGATAAGGCGAGCAATAATGTCGGACCTAAGAAACCCGCGTGGAGGAGGCAATCGAACGGCGTGGAAGATGCTTCTGCTGTGAAGGTAATGGACGCTGTGTCTTGGCCCGCTTTGTCAGATTCCACCAAGCCTTCCACTAAGTTGACACCTGAGGTCGGTGCCTCTTCTTCCAAGACTGCTTCTGATGGATCACAACCCACTCCTCCGGTTTGATTTCCATACTTAAGCTTATTATTGTTTATTTAAAAATACGATGCCTTTGTTATGACCTTCTGATATGACTATATTTTTTCATTTATTTTTTTGTTGGATTAATTTGTGATCTGTAATGTGCTGATAACCACAAATTTCATGAGGAGTGAGGAGAAAGTATGGTTAACCAAGTCAGCTAACTCTATTTTTTAAGGAGAACATCCAGAACCTAAATAAATAGAACATTCGATTTAAGTTATTGGCTGATGTTGCTGAATTTTTATTGGTTATCTAGCAAAGCTGGTTTGTGAGATGATGATATTATATCTGCAAAATTAGTTGGTAACTGGTGTGCGTGTGACTTTTGCAGGGACCTGTTGCTTCACACTCTCCTTGGAAGCAAGCAGCTGGAGCTGGGACTGGGAATGCAAAACCTAATCCATCATCAAATCATGGTGGGGCTGGTAGACAAAGACCGATAAGGCGTGGAGGCGTCAATGGCAATAATGGTGCTGGCCCTGTTCATGCAGTGAGGAGCTTCCCTGCCCCTGCCCCTGCTCTTGCTCCTGCTCCTGCTCCTGCTCCTTCTCCTTCTCCTGCTTCACCGCCACCGCCACCCCCTTTTCCTGTATTTCGTATCCCTTCAACTAGCTTTGCTAATGGGGTGGCTGGGGTCCCAGGCCTTATTCCAAGAGATCCTTACAGGAATAATAGCTGGGGTGCAAGGCCCCCAGTTGGGAGTTTTGTGCCACCAATGGTTGAACATAGGAGTCCATCTCACAGGGGTAATTTTGGGCACCATCCCCGTAGTGATGGTTCTTATCATAATTATGGCAGCAGGAGTGATCAGGATCGCCAAAGTTTTGCACATACAAGAGATCCTCATTTAAACCACCAGCCAAGGATTTTTCCAACGGGAGTAATGAGCCCTATCCCACCTAATGGCCCTTCATTTGCAGGTCCTCAGCCTATACCACCATTTGTAAACCATGCTGGCTTTCCTGGTTAGTTAGTTGGTTTGTTGCTTTATTTATTCTATTAGGTGCATCTTCACGGAAATTAAAACAAACACATAATGTTTGTCTTTGCAGAATATTGTTATTATCCAACGTTACAATTTGAAGCATTTGGGGGTATGCCATTCTTTACCCATGGACCTCCTCCTGCAATGTTCTATCCGGTTGCAGAAACATCTCTTACCAATGCTATAGTGAAGCAAATTGATTATTATTTTAGGTAAATTTACCAATGTCCTGTGTTACCTAATTTGTAAATAAATATTTGACAGTTTGTTATTATTTTCTTGTTTAACAGTGATGCTAATTTAGTGAAAGATGAGTTTTTACGCTCTAACATGGATGCTCAGGGCTTTGTTCCAATTAGTTTGGTTGCAGGCTTTCATCGTGTAAGTCACTGAACTGCCGAGAACATCTCATATTGAATGTGAAGATGTATAATATAATGACTGAACTTGATTTTTCACAGGTGAAAAGTTTGACGAGTAATATCGAATTGATTCTAGATTCGTTGAGAATATCTACTGTCGTAGAAGTGAAGGTAACTTCACCCTTTACATATTGAATTTTTAATTCTTTCGACTGATTGAAGTATTGAATTGCCTGAAATACTGATTTACTTTGTTCTAGGGTGACAAATTGAGGAGACGCAACGAATGGATGAAGTGGCTGCCCTCTGCTCCACGTCAGGTTGATTTTGGTTCAACATCTCTGGGTGGAGGATCAACTCATAATAACCCAGAAACTGATTTGGAAAAAATTACCTTGGATGAAGTCACTGCAGATAGACTTAGTTCCAACACTATCGCAACCGGTCATGTCAATGTTACTGGAGAGTCTTCTAGCCAGTCTCAACTCCAAAATGGTGATGCTAAGCATAGTACCAATTAAACTTTAATTTAACTTACCATATTTGCCCCATCATAAAATTGTTAGCCTTTTTTTAGTATCTCCTCCTGGTTGATATTAGAATAGGCTATCTAGAAGTTTGATACCATTGTACTGTCATGTGGTCAATTTTGATAGTAATTAAGTTTAGTAGCTTTTTTATTTTTTTCTCTAAAATTATTCTCTTTTATGGTTTAAAGAGAAAGAACAAATTTGATTGAGGCGGATTTAATGAGTTAATTGATTTTGTATAGCTTTATAATTGACAATATTTTCTTTGGTGTTTTATGGTGGTATACTTTGTGAAAGTATTTTTGTTGGGGGGAAAGCATTTTGGCTTGTACTTACTTAAGTTAGTCGCATGATAGTATTGTATTTTAAATTATTTTATCATACCAATCTGACAATAAGGTAGGTAAGTCATTGTTCTCACATTAAAACTGATTTATTATTTTTTAATACATTTAAATTCTTCCATGAACTTGTACCTTATTAGTTATTAACCAACTCATCTAAAGTATTGGTGTGGCCTTATGGGGCTATATGTGCTGGTTAATATGTATTCTAAGTTTCTAACCGACCATGAAAATTACTACGTATGGGTATATATATTAAACTAAATGCTATTCTTCCCAGCAAGTAAACAGTCTTAACAGTAAAAGGCCATCAAAATTACTTGCTATAGACTATAGTAAACAGTTTTAACAGTAGAAGGCCATCAAAATTACTTGCTATAGTAAACAGTCTTAACAGTAAAAGGCGTTCCAGCTCTTTCATATTTTATCTTTTCCTAACATCTTTGTTAGTTACCAGATTTCTTAAACCATAATCCAACTTATATGGATGTATTGCCCAAATAGGCAAATACTAATTTAAAACTAATCATCTTTTGCTCACCAAAAAAAAATAATTATCTTTTGTCTGCTCAAATATTGCTTGTTTGTACATTTTAAGGCAAAGATATAAATAAATAAATATTAGCATGTTGGTACATAATTCATTGGTCTTCCCCCTCTCCAGATATTCTGGTACCTATTAGTCAAACTAGGAAACCCAAGTTTGTTAAAAATTGAGATATTAACTCTTTACCCTTGAAATTAAAATTGTAATAATAGAATAAGAATTGGTAATGCAACTAAAAAGTTTTCTATTTTTGGCAAAGATTTATTATAGGATCTTATCTATTTCTACCCTTGGTTGCTCCTCTATTGATGAAACATTTGGCAACTTCAACCATTTTCTAACAGTGATCCTATAATAACTATGTCCTGCTTAGTTTGGCCTGTAGCCCTTACTAGAGTTTAGCACGTGGTTAATAAGAATAAAGCATGTGATCGTGGTTGGGGATTCATTCATTAATCATTTTACACCATATAAATCCAGGTTTTTCTTTCATAAAATTGAGCTAAACCAACCTTGACTTTTGGGACATCTCTAAAACCTAAAATAAAAAGGTTTGCGCAGTGAGACTCGAGTGAAAAACTGAGTATTTTCTATGCTATTTTGGTTAATAAAGAACATCAATATTATTAGATATTTAATTATGTGTTTTGAGTTGTGAAATTACCCATTTACCCGTCCTATGACATTACGTAACACGTATTTTTTTCAGTCTCATCCTTAATAATGATAAGCATATCATTGAAAAAAAATAGTTTGGAAAAAATTATTAATAATATTGAGTTACCTTTAATACACAACTTTTTGTTAAAAAAAATAAATTAGACAATTATAATTCAGAGAAACTAAAAAAGACATGCTATATAGCCAACATATACATTTTTGTTACCAACACAAGAAACCCATGCCAATTATGCTTCCTCTCTCTTTACTTTTTTCCTTTTTTAAAGGAAAAGAAAGTGAAAAAAATTTGTTGGCCGCATAAAAATTCTTTTTATTCCCACACATTCCCTAGCCTAGCACATATTGAAGAATTAGCATCTCCAATGATAGTATTAATTTTAAATTTATTTTGGATCCCATAAGATGTCATATAAATATTTATGGGACTATATATGATTTGAGATAAATATGAGATTTATTGTTCCAATGCTTGATTTTAATTTAATATCAATTTGGGTCCCACATAATACTATTTAATTAACCTACATTTAATGAGTTATACACATGTCACATCCTAATTGACATTCCTTCAAAGTGATACGGTATCATTTTTCCTATTCCTTCCAATACATGATTCAATATCAATTCAGTTCATTTATCATTTCAATAAAAATTAATACCTAAAAAATATTCATTGGAGATGCTCTAATTAATAAACTACTACATAAATGAATCAAGACAAAATTCTATAGTGAATTTTAAGATATAAATATTCACATATATTAAATCCGATAATTAATTTTATTTAACACATCTTTTTATATCTGCATGTATTAAAAATTTACGGTTAGCTACTTAGATTTTACATCTATCTAGAAGATGGCACCAAATTCTATTAGTAAAACCGTTTCTTCTAAGAACAAAAAAAAAAGAAAGGATTCAAGGTCACTCTTGCCATCACCAAGTGTGGATAGCTTCCTTTAGGGGAGTTCTGACACGGAAAGGCCCAATAAGAACCCAAGAGATTCTTCGGCCGACATGGCTAAGGTACTCCTAGAATTCAATATGCATGGATCGAGTACCATCTTGGAGTGACTGACTTACTTACTAATTTACTAACCTACTCGAATTGGAAGGCATGTTAGAAGCTCACTACTATAAAAAATAATCCGGCGAGATTTTCCTTCTTCACTCCCTTCACGACCTAGTCCTTGGGTGGGAATAATTGTGCACGATCTAAGACAAGTTACTACTTAATCACTAACCTTACGTAAGATTTAAGCTTAAGTGGAAGGTAATACCTTCGAAGATTAACCTAAACTTTTTCATAAATAATAATAATAATAATCTATGCCTATTTTATATTTTAAGAAAGCCTTTTTTATTTTATTTTTTTCCGTCTCTCACATTCGTACTTTTGATCACTCTGTCAAGTTAAAACTTATAAAACCTAAGCATTTAAAAAAGAGCGGCTAGGTGTCTAGTATTAATAACAGTGAGTACCGTCTATGAATACAGAACACGTTTTTTTGGTGAAGAAATACAGAACACTTAGAACGTTGAATATCAAAATAATAATAATAATAATAATAAACTTTTCTAGTTAATATTAAAGAGATAATAAAAAGTTAATATTATTTTTTTTATTTATTTTTTATTATTTATTATTTTTTAATTATACTTATTGATTCCCTATGAAATTGTTGATAGCCTAGCATTATTCAATAATAATAATAATAATAATAATATACTAGTAGGGTCATTGGGGTAGGACCTTGGTCCATGGACCTCTTTCTTACCCCCAAATGTGGAAAGAAAATACTTGTGTAGGGGGTACCTGCGGGTAGTATTGTTTTTGTGTGATACAAGATTGAGAGAGAGAAGAGATAGATAGTGATGGCAACTCCTCCTCCACCACCACCGCTACCACCACCAACTACCAGCCATACCTCACTATCCCTTTCCCCTTCTTCCTCCTCACTTCCCCCCACAAGATCCATAGACCAAGTCTGGAACGAAATCAACGTCACCTCTCTCTGCGACACCACCACCATCACCACTCGTTCTTGTGTTGACAACAGTAACAGCAACATCCTCCTTCACGATTTCTTGGCGGGGCCCTCATCGCTTGACTCTACTCACCCAACAACGCTGAGCCTCACCTTCATCACTTCTTCTGCCAATGACGCTGCTTCCCTTCCCAAACTCTCTCATCACTCTTTTCTCTCTTCCACCAACACCACCGCCGCCGCCGCCACCAACAAAAGGGTTCACCAAGCTGATCTATGTGCCAAGATCTCTGATCATCTGCACCAGCGTATCATAAAGAACCGAGAGTCTGCTCTTCGCTCCAGAGCCAGAAAACAGGAAAATACTTCTCTTAGCTTGCTTGCTTTCTTTCTTCCTTTCTTTCTTTCTTTCTTCCCTTTTTAACTTATTAGCTTATTCAACCTCAAAAATGGTGCTTCTACTACTTATCCTTTGTCTTTTATAATCCCCTTTTCTTTTTAATTATTAATGATATTTGTTCTTGTCCAAATAGTAGTTAATATAATATTGAAAGCTTATCAGGTATAGTCCAAAAATAATTTTATTTGCGGACCAAAATCAATCATTATGTATAATATATGTTAAAATATAAGATACATAGATAATTTAATTCATTTTAAATGTGTATTTTGTATTTATTAAATATTATATACTAATAATTAATTTTAATAACTAATTTTAATATACATTTAATATAACTCAATTAAAAATAAGGTGTTAGCGATTAATCTTAATTTTTTTAATTATAACTTAGCTTACAAGTTTTTTAATCTTATTTATTGTGGATGATGTTAGGTTTAAATTTTGTGCAGGCTTATAGAAATGCTTTAGAAATTAAAGTTGCCCGTCTAACAGAAGAGAACTCAAGGCTAAAACGACAGGTACAAGAGGTCAGTGGTCAGCCACTTCTCTCGTCTTGTCGCTTCTTATATCTGTTTCCTTTTCTAAATTCAGGCTCTAATTTAATGCGCTTCATTATTTACACCATCTGTGTTGCTAATTCACTAATTGTACTTCAGAGTGGTACAAAACTACAAAAGATCAAATTTTCATATTTGAATTTAAAATTTGAAAAATTGAAAATTGATAATTAATATATATATTTTCCAAGACCAAAAAAATGAGATATTTAATTCATAAAATGGGATTTTGAGTTAAAAAGAATAGATAAAAATACAATAATTTTTTATATGAAAAATAAAAATATACATAATTTATTTAATAAATTAAATTTAAACACGAATAATGCTTTTCTTTATTCCTCGGAAACATGGGATACTCAAATGAAAACACATTGTTTTTTTTTTTTTAATAAAGATGCTTATTCTTTTACCACTAGATGGTAGCTAGATTATGACATTTTATTTTAATACGCTATAAAATTATTATTTTTATTATTTTATCTAAAAATTGTTGTGAAAAGATGTTTTTACCATCTTATTAGAGTATGTGACTTTATTTTTATATCGAAAAATAAAAATCATATAAAAAATGTACTGAAAAATGTAAATAACACCATTCTTAAATATCCAATATTTTCATGGGAATCATATTCAATTTTTGGGGCAGAATAGAAGAAGGAATCATGTCCTTTCCTACTTTAAAAAAAGAAAAGAAAAAAATTGCCCTTTTTTCTTCTTAATTTCAGATCAGTAGTTATAATAAGTTAATAACAGTATGTACTATTTAGACCTTCAGCAACTTTTCACAAATTAATAATTATTATGCTTGAAGTTTCATTTATATATATATATATATATATGTAATTTTTTTTTTTACAGTTGCAGTCGGGTATGGAGTCCTCTGCTAAGCAGCCGAAAAAGCTCAGTCTGTATAGAACCTCAACATCTCCATTTTGAGTATGAAGGAAGCAGATCTTGCAAACCTGTTTTTGGATCCTTACAACTCCTATCCTATGACTGAGGGGAAGATGATATAATCATCATAATCATATATAGAAGGGTGTATGATATAATTTGCAAAAAAGGGTAAAAATTGCTATTAAAGTGGCTTTTGGTTTTGGTACAATATGTGACATATCCCCATCACTTCTCTGACGGGGGGATTATTTTTGGTTAGGCCCACATGTGCACAATCTTTTCATTTCTGGCGAAAAATTCTTAGTCTCTTTTTTCTTTCTTTATAGATACCAGTGGAAACTGGAATCCTGAACCTTGTTATTTAAAATATCTCGGTTTTAGTCGTAGAAATTTAATTTAACTGGGAAGGGAGGGGAAGGTCATTTGCTATTTGTGGTTGCCTACTTGTCTAACTTTCTTGCAAGTTGCATATGATAATGATAAGTAATATAAATGTGTGTTAATCATTAGCTTCAGTGACAAAGAGAGAATATTGTCTTCTTCTTTTTCTTTTTTTTTTTTATGAGAAAAGATCGAAGAATATGATCTCCATAAAAAATAACCCTTAATACATTTAAATATTATTGAAAAGTCTAAAATGCATCCATTTTTTATAAATAATTATCTCCCGAGTAGTTCAACATAAATAGAGTAGTGCTACATAAATAACATAATATATTAAATTTAGTCGTCAAATAGCTGTTAAATAGTATTTTTTTAGTAAAAATATATTAAGAAAAAAATTCAAATTCGAAACATCTCTTAGAAAACGAGACAAATATCATTAAGCTACTTTATTGGCTATTAAATAATATATTTATTTGTGATTAAAAAATTTAAATGCACCGATAACTCAATATTGGTTGTTTAGGATAGTTAACGTAAAATAAATATATGGGCAAGTTACCTATATAGACTAAATGAAAATCAATATTATCAGATTACACTAAAATTAGAAAAATGATCAGATTGCACCGTTTTTTATTTTTATGGAATCCGTGGGACTCTGCCACGGATTCAGGGATGTTTTTATCAAATTTTAAGGAATCCATGGCAGGATACCACCGATCCAGAACAAAATGTTTTTTTTTTAAAGTTAATTTTAATTATTTATTTGTTATTAATGTTAATAAAAAGGGTGTCACAGATTATTTGTATTAATTTTAAAAAAATAACATAAAATCATGGCACCCTCTTTGATTTTCTAGAATCCATGGCAGAGTGCCACGGATTTTGTTTAAAAAAATTATGTAATTTTTTATTTAACTAATCGGTATATTGCAATGATCCATGAAAACTATAATTATTATAGACGGACTAAAAAAAAAGAAAAGGTGGTTAAAACTTCAATCACTATATTTTATACGGTATCAATTTAATATTTACTAAAAAGGTGTGCGGATAGTGTAACCGATTCTGAAATAAGAATAAGTTAGGTTGCAGTTTTTCTTACTAGACTATTAACATTTTTTTAAAAAAATTAATTAATTTTTTAAATTGTAATTATAAAATATATCATGCATTGGCCAGAGATTTGGATTTGTTCTATATATCAAGTAACCAAAAGAAAATTGTCAGACATTTGAATTGTACAGATGATAAAACCAAAAACCCTCCCTACTTTCCGCCAACATGCGTCGAAGCTCCATTAGCATAAAAAGATCAATGTTGGGTTTTTTTGGCTACCTTGCTCTGTTACCTGTACTAAGGATGAAGACAGTTGCCAATTATTGTCTTGTCTGTGGCCATTTTTGCTTAGTAGATTCATTCATTATTCAAGTCAAATAATTTCAACTCCAACCCTTCCCATTTTATTAGGATTGTGCAACATAAATAAATTTACTTACTTATTATGGTGGGTAGATATTAAATACGAGTTGTTTTAGCTATGCATTAAGATAAAGAAATTGAACATATCAAGATAGCTATTTTGTTTTTCTTGATTGCCAGTTATGGAGGAGAACAAACACCAAGTTACCACGGCTCAACACAGTAATTCATTCACGTGCTTCCCTGTTCAATAATGTTGTGTCCATTAATCTGTGAGTAGATTCCTTTTCCTTATCACAATGTTAGGGGCTTCAAGCTATAGAAGTAGCTTCTGGGTATTCAATGAAATGAAATGACTAGTGAGAGTGAGACAACAGATTGATTTTTCAGCACGGAAGCCTCAAACTAATGGAATAATCAATAAAATACAAATTTCAAAGCAAGCTAACATGCCATTCCCTCATGAAGGAATTGAATGGAGGAAAAGAGGGTTGAATAGTTGAAGACAAATTCAAAAGTAAATAAGCAATAATTTAGTCATTCATTTTAGGTTTCCTCAAACAATAGTGGTTAATTTATCAAAGAGCATGTGAAAATATAATTAACGCCTACCCTAAATTGGTATTTTATTTATAATTCAACCCTAATCTACTTGTGAGTTGAGAATCTCCTAACTCTAATCTTACCTGCACTAACCCCACAGGTATCCAACCCTACCTGTGGGTTGCGACTGATGAGGTCGTGTAAGAGGAAGCGATGGTGACGGGAGGACCGCGACGATGCAACATAAAGCTTAGGGGAGGACTGCGACGATGAAGTTTCAACGGTTGCTTCAATCAGGGGCGAAGCATCCTATATGAATCAAGAGAGGCAATGGCCCTCCCAAATTATGTTATATGCTCCCTCTTAAATGTAATATACGTCCAGCTTAAATATAATGTAAGCTCAACTAGCTATTTAAAAGCCCAAAATAAAATATAATATTCTATTTATTTAAAAAGAAAAATAGTAAATAAACAAAATCCTATTGTCTCTCTTTCACTTTTTACTTTTCTCTTTCTCACTTTCAACGAAGGCAACACCTCATTGAACAGTTTTCACAATGAGTAAAAAATAAAAGGCAATGTTCTTTTTCTTTTAATCTTCTTTATTTTATTTTATTAGTTAGTGATATTTTGTTTTTTATACTTAACTCTTATTTTTTTAAGATTAAAATACTATTCTTCTTATAGAGATTATGTTATTTTTTCAAAAAAAATTATGTAATATATAAATATTTTTATAGTCAACAAGAAAGATTGAAAAAGATTAAGTATGACTTTTGTTTAATTGAATATTAAATATTATATATATATATATATATATATATATATATATATATAAAATTAATTTATGAGTATCATTGGAATAATTCTATTTCCATATTAAAATTAGTCATCAAATTAGTTACTAGTATATAATACGCATTGAAATACTAAATACATACTAAAAATGAGTTAAACTATACATATATTTTGTATTTCAATGTATATTATACACTGATGGCTGATTTAGTGGCTGATTTTGATGTACACCTAACATTGTTCGTATCATTGTATACATCTGTATGTACACAACATCTAGCAACACAAAAAATATAAACATTAGCACAGAAAAATTTGTATTTCTATACTAATGTTTACATGGGTACATGTGTATATATATTAAAAATAGTAATATAAAATATTTTTATTAATTAGTCTAGTTTTGCCCCTGGCTTCAATGCTTGGAACTTGAAATAGAATGAGAGAGTATGATGTTCTTGACATTATGTAAGTGTTGACCGTAAGAGATATTAGGATTGTCGCAGCAGAGTGTGGAATGAGAATTTTAATTTAGAAATTATAGTTTGTAAATTTTCATATTTATAAATGTAAATAAATGCAAGAGGTTTTTACATATTCAATGTATAAAAATTACAAATTAAAGTTATATTTCAGTAGTTAAAGCCCTTTCTTATAATTAAGAGGTCATGTGTTCTATCTCCAACACTAATATTTTTTAAAAAGTTATGTATTATATATGGGGTGCGAGTTGGGTGGGTAGGGTTGAACCTAAATCCTAACCCTATTCTACCCGCAAGATCCGCTCCACTGCGAGTAGGGTTGGCAACCCGATCCGAACGGGTTGGGTAGGGTTAGATACCCACGAATATGGTTAGTGTTACCACCCCTACATCTACCCATCCCAACAAAATAATTCTTGTTTTATTTAGTTTATTATTATTCAAATTTTCTATTATAAACTTATTTTTTTATGTTTAGCATGTTAACTTATTAGGTATGAAAATACATGAATAGATGATAGATACTTAGATTTTTCATATAATTATATGATTTAGTAATTTCATTTGCTCATTTTAACTAAAAAAAATAAAAATAAACTATTTTTATTCATATTAACCAATATTTTAGATCAACACATTTTTAAATAAAATTCAAGGTTTGGAATCTTATTAGGAATGATATTATTGGACTATAAAATATGCTATAAATAAAAATAGTTTGTAATAATTTAATTAAATTTAAAAATGAATTAGACTCTAATTTTTTTTACCCTTTCGGAGAGATTTTTTTCCAATTTCTTCTTGAATTTGATAATTCTTTCTATTATACCTTTATTAACTAAGTGTTGATAAAACTCTATAATCTTATTAGTTATATAACTCTACGCTATTTTAATTATATTATCCCAATAGCAAACCAAATGGCACACACAACACACCCATAGATTGGTAACAAAACTTCTTTATTTCCTTTGGTAACAACACACCCTAATAATATCAGTAATATTAGATGTATCATTTTACATATTTATATATATCATTTAGTAACACAGAAAAATATAAATATTAGCATAAAAAATTTTACAATGATCCACATAAATTAATTCTAATAAATATATCAGGAATATTAATTAGAGGAACAATATTTATAATAAAAATAAAAGAATCAGTTATTATTGTAGCTTAAATAGAACAAACATTGATAATTTATTTAATTTTTAATATTATATTTATCATTTTATTGTTACTATTATTTTAATTATTGAGTACTATATATATTTGGTTATTAATGCTCTTGTATGTAAAGAACACTACTGGCTGAAACTACTTAGTATTGATTATTGAATTTTCAGTGGTACATACATTGCTGATTTGGTTAATTAACATGTTTTGACATTGCACATGTGCAACCCCCATAATGGAACATTCTATTCTCCATTAATCAGTAGATTTAGTTAAAATTATTTTTAAGCCACATGTTATGAATATAATAATAAAAAATTTAAAATATTTTTTATATGATACTTTAAAAATATGTCTTCAAGATACATATTAGAACACTCTTAAATAATTAATTTATTTCTTAGAATTGTGAGCACTACCAGGATTATGAGGCTATACATGCACACACAAAATGCACATGAGTGGCTGGCGCACTAGAATGGTTTGGGGGAATATAGAGTTATTATTACGCAAATACAGAGTCAGAGATGCACCAAATATAGTGTGGGAATAATATACATCAAATCTATTAGATTCGCCATCACTTAACTTGAAGTTTGAGAAACCAATTAAACACTAACTTATCACTGCAAATATGTTTCCCAATATTGAAAAATTGCTTGCCTTAAAGCTATCATTTTCTCCACAAACGGTGAACTTATTTTCATTCATCAGCTAAATAATGATCCATTTTCATGTTGATTATCCATTTGCCAAACCCACTAACAGCCTTATGCTGTTTCTAATAAATTATTATTAAAGGACCCACCAGTTTATCTTAATTAGTCCTAAATTAATTAAAGGTAAAATGTCATTTCATTTCGTTTCATACACATAATAATGACATTAAGTTTTTGCTTCTAGTAAATAATAAGTGTATAATTTCTACCTTCACTCAATAAAACTCTCTTTTCATTTTTAAATTTTAGTTTTGATATATATACATGTACAATCAGCCAGAAACAATGAAGTATTAACAACTCAATTAAAAAGTTCCGGAGAATCTTGCTCAGCTGAATCGCGTGAAGTTATTGTTACGTTGTTAGTTTCTAGCTATTTTAAAAGGACTCTGTCATTAGCATTTAGCTAGCAAGCTACACATACGTACGGTAATGTTAATAAGGCTTGAAAATGCAACCAACAAAATTTTAATAACTCAATCAAGCTAATTAACCATTTAACCTACACATTATGATAACTATATATATACACACTCTTCATGAAATCATTACATGTTATAAACTAGTTGCTACCTCCACTTTAATTTGAACAATACATACATGAATGGCAATGGCGCACTTTGCGTGGATTGAATGCTTGGACGCGTATGTGCGAGGAGCATTAGGGGAATACGCATGCGCATGAAATCACACATTAATTAATTGCACACAATTATATATTTTTTAATAATATCGTTTAAATCAAATGATAATATTAATTAGTTCCTAATGTATGTAGTTGAAGAGTAGACGGATTATTGCTCCTCTATATATATCTTCATGGTACCAAACGCTGATCTTCAATAATATTATTACTTCAAAGTTCAAAATTAATTAACAGCAAAAACATACATGAAAGAGAATAAAAACTATCTAGTTTCCTTGCTGCTACTATTCTGCTGCTCTGTTCTCCTCTTGTGCCTGGCAGAGTCAGCAGATAATGACAATAATAATGATGAAGTTTATATAGTGTATATGGGAGCAGCAGATTCAACAGATCATGCTCATGTTCTCAACTTGGTCATAAGAAGGTAACTTAATGAATGTAATCATCATTTAATTAACATGTAAATTTGGGATATGATTGTAATAGTAATATAAAGTTGATGTATGTGAAAGGAACGAGAAGGCTCTAGTGCATAACTACAAGCATGGATTCTCAGGGTTTGCGGCTCGTTTAACAAAGGAAGAAGCCAACTCAATAGCTCAGAAACCAGGAGTGGTGTCTGTGTTCCCTGATCCAATTCTGAAGCTCCACACAACACGTTCATGGGAATTTTTAAAGTATCAAACTCATGTTAAAATCGATTCTCGCCCAAACACAGCACTCCCCAATTCCCAGTCATCAGACACCATCATTGGCATCTTAGATACAGGTTATTATGTATAATATGCTTAAGGTAGAAACTCACGTATAATTAACTTTATGTGAGGTTGATATTCTAGAACAGTTAGATGACAATATAGTCAAACATATTAAATTATCTAACGATTCCTAATAACGATCTCGATGGTATAATCTATTATATTTATGGCTTAGCTTTTCATGAGTTAATTAAACAATAACTGAGTTATTGAATCTGATCAGGTATATGGCCAGAGGCGGAAAGTTTTGTGGACACGGAGATGGATGCTGTTCCATCCCGTTGGAAAGGTACCTGCATGAAATCACAAGATTTCAATTCATCAAACTGCAACAGGTATAATTATGTATAATTGAAATCCCACCAAA
>JASCZI010000008.1:250517-273780 GCA_036250425.1 Stylosanthes scabra
ATATTCATTGCATGGAGGTTTGATAGTAACAGGATTTCTTAGACGTTAAAGAGCAACAAGAGTTTTTGTTCTATTGTATTCACGTTAGTTGTTACATATTAGCAAAGAAAATGGAATTTTCATTTTAAAGAATTAAAATATAAAAATCTCCAATATATCATCACATGAATGAAATAGAATAAAATCTTTCATTTATTTAGGAGCACCTGAGTAATTCTCTAAGAGTAAACAAAAAAAAGTGCTATTTAGTTTGTAACACCTTATTTTATCCCTACTCTTTTTTATATACAATAGAAAATAATGTTTGTACCGTGTCCTCTGTATATTTAGTTAAATCATTAAGAACAATTATGTATATTTAGATAAAAATTCATATACAATGATCTAATAATTTTTAGAGTTCAATCTTCATGCATCGACGGTGTAAAGAGTTTTACAGTTATCCAATCATATTAATGCATTTTAGCATTTATATGACTTTAAAAGTAATGAGTTTAAAAATTAATTATTTTTGATGATGAAGTAACATCTTAATAAATGCATATGTAATACCTATTAGATGCATGCGTAAAACTCTTTTACGATACGATAATTTTTAACTATCAACTTTACAAAAAACTAAATAAATGTGATTTAACTTTCTAAAACCATTTTGAGCAGGAAGATAATTGGAGCAAGGTATTACGGAGACTCTGATGACGGGGCGGGCACAGTGAGGGATTCCATTGGCCATGGCACTCACGTCTCTTCCACCGCCGCCGGTATCAACGTCGCAAATGCATCCTACTACGGTCTCGCCGAGGGAACTGCCGTCGGTGGCTCCCCACAATCCCGTTTGGCAATGTACAAAGTCTGCTCCGACTTCGGCTGCCGGGGCTCCGCCATCCTCGCCGCCTTTGACGACGCAATCAACGACGGCGTCGACGTCCTCTCTCTCTCCCTTGGCTCCCCCTCCGTCCTCCGACCAGACCTCGTATCCGATCCCATTTCCATCGGAGCCTTCCACGCGGTGGAGCGTGGGATCGTGGTGGTTTGCTCCGCCGGGAATGATGGACCGTCGTTGAAAACTGTTGTGAACGATGCTCCTTGGATTATAACTGTTGCTGCCACCACCATCGACCGCGAGTTTGAGTCTAACCTTGTCTTGGGCAACAAGAAAGTCGTCCAGGTACCAAGCAATTTATCACCGACGAATGTTACAAGACCATCAATTTTAATTTATTCTAATTATCATTTAACCATAATATTAAAAATTTCGGTTAAAGTATAATGTTAAACTATAAATAAATTAAAGGCGTTAGTTAATAGTTATAAGCCACGGTTAAACTCTTTTGCAGAATTCACTGCCAAACAGTTTAGAGTTTCAACTAACAAGTGTCTACTGTCTAGTGATACATGTGGCGATGATTGCAAATTACTAAATTTCAGGGCAATTCTATAAATTTCTCTCCGCTATCAAAGACACCAGATTATCCATTCATATATGGTTTGTCTGCCAAGACAAGCACCGCCACGGATTCTGAAGCAAGGTATGCATGCATGCAAATTCTACCAAGCACTGAATTGAATAAATAAAACATCTTGTATTAATTTAATTCGTGAAAAACGCATGTTGTAGGCAATGCCATCCAAATACGTTAGATGAAACAAAGGTGAAAGGGAAGATCGTGTTATGCGATGGCCAAAATGATGATGGATTTTCAACTATTGGTAAGGCTTCAGTGGTGTCACAAGCAGGAGGATTAGGTCTGGTTCATGTCACTGAACAAGGTGGATCTGTGGCACAATTTTTAGGGGACTTTCCAGCAACCACCATAAGTCCAAAAGATAGTGCCCCAATCTTTGAGTATCTCAATTCCACTAGGTATATTAAACTAAATTAAATCATCCCATCCATCTTTACAATTTTGTTCATGACCATGAATTTATTCATTTTTATGTGTGTGAACTGTGAAGCAATCCAGTGGCAACAATTCTGAAAACAACTACAGTCATTAGTTATAAGCCTGCACCCGTTGTGGCATACTTCTCTTCAAGAGGCCCTTCAACACTTTCAAGTAATATTCTCAAGGTAATTACTAATTAAGCCACCAATAATACGTTTATATTGGAAACTCAAGCGCAGTTAATTTGTCAAACATGTTAGTTTATTTAAAGGTATTTAACGAAGCAACTTCACATATGAAGTTAACTGCACCTGAATATTTACCTACATTTATATATGGTTCTCATTCTCTGAAGGCTCTTTCTATGTTTGTAGCCTGATATTGCAGCACCGGGAGTTAACATTGTTGCAGCATGGATTGGCAATGATGCAACAAATGTCCCAAAAGGACAAAACCCTTCAGCATACAACGTCCTCTCAGGAACTTCCATGGCATGCCCTCATGTCTCCGGCCTCGCGGCCAACGTTAAATCTCATAACCCCACCTGGACTCCCTCTGCTATCAAGTCAGCCATCATGACCTCAGGTAGCTTAGTTAATATTAATTAATTGATTCATTAACGTTTACTTATTAGTGTAATCACTCCTTAATTATCTTTCTAAATGTAGCAATTCAGAACAACAATATGAAGGCCTTATTAACAACGGATTCAGGGTCAGTAGCTTCACCTTATGATTATGGAGCAGGGGAAATGACAACATCTGAACCGTTGCAACCAGGGCTAGTATATGAAACCACCACCGTTGATTACTTGAACTTCTTGTGTTACATTGGGCTAAACATAACCACCATTAAAGTCATCTCCAGAACTGTCCCTGATAGCTTCAATTGCCCAAAGGATTTAAGCCCTTCTCAGATTTCCAACATCAATTACCCTTCCATAGCAGTCTCCAACCTCCAAGGTGGAGGAGAAGTGAAAGTTAGTAGAACAGTGACAAATGTTGGTGAAGAAGATGAAACAACCTACTCCTCTGTTGTGAATGCTCCCAGTGGGGTAAATGTTAAGATAATTCCAGAAAAACTTGAATTCACAAAAAGTAGTAAAAAATTAAGCTACCAAGTTAGTTTCAGCTTGAGTTCGAGTTCGAGTTCGTCGTCGTCAAATGGGGATCAGTTTGGATCCATTACTTGGAGCAATGGCAAATATAGTGTTCAAAGTCCATTTGTATTGACTAAGTAGCTAGTGGCCTAGTGCTCAAAAACCAGTAATATGAATAAATGCAACTTCTTCTATTTCTATGTGCCTTGTTCCATTATTCATTTGCACTTAATTTACATCTAACTATATCTTAAGGTATCATAATTCATAACAAATCAAAAGAAGCTGTTTGTATATTTGTTTAGAACTTGACTCACAAGAACCTGGTAGGTCCTCTGTGTAGGATGAAAACTGTCCCAAAACACATACTTAGAACTGTCATTGCAGGTTTCAAAATCCAAAGGGTTACACAGTATAGCAGCCTCTATAGTCCCCGTGCCACAGCATCCCCTGTCCACAACTTCAAACCCTGAAATAAACCAATAAAAAATTTAGAATAATAAATAAACGTATGTATGTATAAATTAACGGCAATGCTACATGTATCACTGTACACCTCTATACATCTCATTTACAACATGAAAAATGTGAACATCAGGAAAATTCACAAAACACATGAATACAACATACGATAACATAGAAAACAAGGGGTGTATAGAGATGTACAGTAGTACATATAGATTAGTTCATAAATTAAATATAAAACTTTAATATGTAATACCATATTCTGATGGATTTTCAATGATATGAAGCAGAGGATTGTATATATCGATGTCTACCAACTTGGCTTGAGGGAGTCTATGACTCAGGGAGTTGATGGCTGTAGATAGTTTAGCATTGAACAACTTTGATGCATCGTTGACTTCCTGGGAGCACTTTCTCTCTATACCTCCAAATAGAGTTCTTTGAAATGGCAAGCATCCTATTGGGGGAGCATTTATTACTCCGATTCTCCTTGCTCCCAACTTATATATTTCCTTTTCAATTGTTTAGTTTTCAACAAGTTAAATAACTGATAATAAAAGGGTATCTATCTGATAATATTCTAGCTAGTGAGATTATTATTGATTTGTTACCATGATGAAAGAAGAGGCAATTTGGGCCAACATATTAGTGTAGGAGTTAACATCATATTGAGCTTTTCTGATTCCGGTTGAGAAATAAGAGTTGGCAATGTCATTGCTGCTGGCTACCACAAATACCATACTTTTAGACAGGAACAAGTTTGTTTTTTCTTGTCCAAAATTTGCTTTCAGTTTTCCAATGTACTCTTTGAATTGCTGCAGTTGCTCGGATAATGGTATCACCGACTTATACATGCATATGCATTAAGCATTGTATTAGTTAATTAAGAGGTATGGATTTATTGAAATGCATGCATGTGAATAAGTGATAATAATGAATGTATGCGTGTACCAGAAGTTTTGCAGTCAGGGGATCGTAGCCGGAGCCACCGGAAGCGAAGCTGACTCCCGCAAGGAGATCAGCAGGCTGCAAACTTGGAGACATATATGATGGTATCAGCTTTTTCATTCCCATCTCTTCGGCTGAATTACCAAACAAGACAATGTGATGAACAACTCTTGTGCCAAAAAGAATAGAAACTCACGTACGTACAGTTGTCTCCATCTAACTGTTATTACTCGTGTAATGATAATTTTTGTTTATTTATTTAAGAGAAATTCTCTATGATCAATAAATTTAATTTAGTGTAATCAGCAAACATAACCAACAATGTATTTATATATAGTAAGTCTAAAAATATAAGGACAAAATATGTATAACATTGAAATCAAATGAACCAAGAAAAACATTATTCATCATAAGTCATATAATTAGGTTAAGTGAGTACTACCTATAAAATCAGTTGGGACTTTGCCATTGGAGAATCTTCCTGTTGGTTTCCCGCCAAAAAAGTCCCTTCCATATGGAAGGAAATTGCACTTAGCCAATGTTGGTAACTCATTGTTACTTCCTGTGTCCACTATTGAGTCACCAAAAAATATCATTCCTGTCACGGTTTCATTCCTTGGTAGCTTAATTATACCCTCTGCTCTGTAACAATAAACACCCATCAACAATACACAATAAACAAACACCACAATAATGTTATTTTTCATGTTATTTTTCCTTTAATTTGTTAATACTCAATTGTATGATTCGTGACCACAATATCTGACCTTGTATATAAATAGAGCTATATATAATACTTGGAGCATAATAATTCATGCTTGTATGTGAAATATTAAATATTATATCATATGCTCTCAAGTTTAATTTCATCATTTATTAGTCCAGCAAACACAGCGCGAGGAAGGTGCAACTATCTCAATTTTTTAACATAAAAAAATACGCTTTGGCATTTTCTGTGTGATTTCCATATGTAATTGCTTTAAACATACAAAAGTTTGATCCACACATGTACAAATAAGAGCTCGTTGCTTCAATTCAATTCCACATATCTTGTTAAAGAATATGCATCACCAATTATAATATAGCTTTTCTGCAAGCTAAGGAGAATCACACTCAGATATCACTATGTTGCTTATATTTATGAACAAGAAAATAAAACGTGTATATACATTTAGTGAATGATGATCAAGAATTGGAATAATAAGAAGTTCTTTTAGAAATTATAGCTCAACAACTTCACATGGGAAACTAAACGTGAGGAGACCAAACAACTAATAAATAGAAAATAAAATGTTATCGGTTATATAATATATACTAATTAATCAGAGATTTTGAATGTGAAAACAATGCAAGCGCGCGCTGACATTATTTTTTAAAATTGATAAAAATAAAAGTAAAATACAGCTTGCTTGGAGATCAAAGTTTCCAAAGAATAAATCATCATATACGTGGACGTGCATGCACGATGCTATTTTATAGATTATTACATCTACTTAATTAATTCTCTTATTTGTATTTATTGCATAAATAAGAAGAGACTTTTTGGAGAAGCCAAATGAAAAAATTCCCGATATTATTCAACTAAAAAACTTCAAAACACAAAGTGGATGAATATTTCATCTTATAAATTATTTAAATCTCTTTGTTGTTGTATTTCAAACTTATACGAGTTACGTTATTATATATTATTAGGTGTAGCAATACACCCTCTGAATTAGGAGATTATATTATTGTACAATTATTTGCCAATTCTAGCTAAAAGTCAACATCAATTTCACATCATTTTGGTGGTTTAATTTATTTGGAGCATATGCTCTTGTTCATTTATAAAGCGATGATGAAGGTCCCATTACAATGAATAGAAGGAAAAGTTTGTTGCCTTTAATAGTTAGAGTTTTCATTTTTTATTATTTTTTTTTAGAATTGCATACTAGCTATAAAATTATGTGATAATTTAACATTGTCTAAATTACTCATGAATTTTATTAGGAAACCTTCTGTAGCAAAAATAATTGCCACATATATTTTTCTTTTTTATTTTAGGAGAGGCTTGAATTCAATACCTCTTACAAAGAAAAAAAATAATGTTATATGACCTATCGGTTAAATATAATTTTTTATTATTTTCTCATATTATATATATACGGCACATTATAACTGTTTTTGTCATCTAAGAATTTTGAACTACTATAAATTAATATAGTTAGAATCTCGATTAAACTTTTAAAATTTGTTGATATTTTGATTTTTAATGAATTAATCGATTTTATACAATTTATACTAAGTTAAACAATTGTACAATTTAAATTTTTTTATGATATATTTTTATATTTTAATTTATTTTTCGATTCACGTAAAATTTTAATTTTCTCTACCTTGCTATAGATATATAGAAATGTTATTACATTAATCAACATGCGTGTTATATCTGCTTTTATTTAATTTGTAGGGTTAGGACTTGGAATATCGGATAAGTAGCAATGTTTAAACTTTAAAGCCGTATTAATTAGCTTCGTCATTTTTATATTTGAATTGAATGTGCCGTTGTGAGATGGCATTGCTAAGTCTCTATCAATGAGGAGTTGATAGGCTTAATTGGATCCGGCAATTCAGTGCCAAACAGTAACACCATTAGCATTTAGCACACCACTCACAAAATCCAATGTGATTTCCCTGGGTTCCACACACATTATTGTATTAAAATGAACCAATTGACTACCTAGTCAATTACTACTTTTCTTTTCTTTTTTGGACATTAGTCAATTACTTTTTGTCTCTCTTATTGTTGTGATTAGATTTAGAGCTATTGGACATATAAATGGATTTGTATGACTTCATATGAACATGTATATTTCTTATTTTTTTAGTATATATTAATTAAGGTGATCGATAAAAATTAAAATGAAGATTAACAATTTTATATACAATTAATAATACATAAAAGTTTGTGTAAATATAAGTTTTGACAATTGACCTGATGAGTTTTGCACTAAGAGAAAGATTACGAAAAAGTCTAGGAAATTCATATTAATTTGACAAATAAATTTGAAAATTAGCAAACAATTAAACATAAAAAAAAACATCTACAACAAAAAAATCTAAAATTCAAATAAAAAGAACATTTAAAAATAAAACCAATTTATGATAGAATAATATGCTACGGAACTAACGTTAGAGGATTAATAGGGAGCTAATGAGTATAATTATAAAAATAATAAGTGATAAAAAGAAAAAAAATGATATTAACTTTCTACTATATCTATAATATTTGCTTTTCCTTTATGGTAGAGTAATGCTATTGAATTAGGATGGTGCGTTTAGAATTTAGAGTGGTCCAAGAACAACAATAGTTAATAGTGGGTGAAATGTGGTATTGATAAAAAAGCAGAAAATAAAAAGATAACATAATAATTTTGAAAAAATAATAAATGCATGGTTGAATTTATTTGTGAAAAATGTTAAGAAACTAGTACTTTTTATTAATATTAGCACAACTATTGACTCAGTATAAGTATGGGTTAGATGGATCTTCCTATTATATATAAAAGAATTTGATTTGCTCATGTTTTGTTTGTTGATTTGCTGAATTGATTCAATCAATTTTTTGAAGGATATGAATTTATTATTTGGTGCAGCATGGATTCTTCTGTGCATAACTATTGAATGGAGGAGAGGAAATAGAAGATAAACTCATATTAGGGTTATAAAATGAGTCAGGATCATATTGGATTAAATATATTTCAATTAAAATCTTAGCTAACAGTGTTATTGCCGGCTTAAAGATAGTTAGTCACGTCACTCACGGTGTTAAGGATTATCTAATAGAAATTCAGCCAAGGACTAACATAGTGCATTTTTTGTAAAGTTGAGGACCAAATTGATGCAATTGAAAAGTCGATGATCAAATTCATGTATGACGTCAATATCAAAAATCAAAGTGAGGATTAACTCATGTCTAAATAGGAGATCACAAATTCCTTAATCTGGAGCACAATACCAAAGCAGCTCTAGTTTTAACCTTGAGACTTGTAATGCTATGAATGCAGAACACCTTCCTACAAATATCACTTAGCGGCACCATCATAATTCTTGATGGCAATGCTGAAGAGAATACGCGAGGGTTCGTTTGTTTCTCCTCTTTTGGGTCGAATTGTACCAACCATCTGAAAAAAAAAAAAAAAAACTTTAATCCAAGCCTCCCACTTGATATATATTACTCTTCTCAAAAGTTTTCTTCATCAGGCATTTGCCTCTGCTTCTCTTTTATTATATGCTTATTATTAGTTTCCCATCAAATGGTTTAATGCATGCATAGCCCTCTACTCCATATTATTGAAAGCCCTGTTTTGCTGCTACCTAATGTGCCCAACTAATTTTGCATACTATTAGACATTATAGTTAGTTAGAAGTTACCATTACAATTATTAGTTATTTTGGCTGTCCATCATAATTAATAATTTTAGTCCTTATTAGTCATCGGGATTACCGAAATATATATCAACTTATCTTAAAAGGTGAATGTTCACTTACATTTTGCTATAATATATAGGAGACATAGGCTATTATTTAAATGAAGATGTTAAATTTATCTTCATATGAAAATTTGATATTTTATACTACATTTTTAAAAAAAATAGCAACATTTTTAAAAATATAACACTTTTATAACTTATTAAAATCTAACCATTCAATTTATCATTTAACGGTCAAAAACAAAAATTTTTATATGAAGATACTTTTAAAATCTTCATACTAGTATTTACCATCTTTGTAACACTCATTAAAAAAAATGAAAAATAAAAAGGAAAAAGAACCCACCAATCATGTGAATTTTACTCTTTTTCTTCTGTATCTCTTGCTCTTTTTTTGGATCTGTATCAATGTATTTCCCATCTAAAAATAGTTTCATATCAGAATGAAATGGCAAGCAACAGTAAAATTAAAATTTATTCTTCATCAACTAATTAACATGGATGGTAATAACAAGTTGATAAACATCGAGTTACAATTACAAACTGGTATGAAAATATATAAATAAACAACCCCAGAGCAAACTGAAGGAACTAATTAGTCACTCGATGATGATGATGATATAATCATAGCAATTTATCGATGTATTTATCAAGAACTTGTTGTATTAAGACTCTGTACACTGATTCAGTTGGATGATAACTATCCCAAAATACATATTGAGAAGCATCCGGACACGTGGCATCCAAAGGGTTGCATAACACTGCAACCTCAAGTTTCCCTGTTCCACAGCAACCACGGTCCACAACTTTATAACCTGCAAATTAATATTCAACATTAAATGCTATCACGAATAATATAATGGAACAAATTCAATGACCATACATACATATACTTATGTTATACTTACCATATTTTTGGTAGTTGAGAATGATATCAAGAAGGGGGTTGTAAACATCAATGTAAACGATCCTACTATTGGGTGAATTTTGGTGAAGAGAATCCAATTCTTTTGAGAGTTTTGAGTTAAACATTTTTGCTGCATAATTGTAATCTTCTGCACACTCTCTTTCTAAGCCTCCACCTAAAGTTCTCTGTGACGGCACACACCCAATCGGTGGTGCACTCAGTACCCCAATTTTCCTTGCTCCAAGTCCATATAGCTCCTAATTAATAAATAAGAAAACATATTATACTAAGAAAAAAATATCAAAATCACCTTAAAAAGTCAAACGCTCACAAAATTACCCATAAAAAAAATCAAGTTTTTTATCTATAAAAAATGAGCTCTATTTGAAAAAACTACCCTAACGCCAATGGCTTGTTAACGATATTTGGATAGTTTTGCCAAATAAAATTCATTTTCATAATAAAAAACTCATTTATTGAAACATGAGTAGTTTTAGTATTTTTTTCTATATTAATTTATTACTTGAAAATAAAATTAAGTGTTTATTGTTATTACCTTGATGAAATTAGAGGCTGAATTAACCATAAGGTCAGTGTAAGCAGGAATATCATATTGGAGTTGTCTAACACGAGCAACAAAATAGGTGTTGGCAATGTCGTCACTTCCAGCAACCACAAGGAATAAACTGTTTTCTAGAATGAAATTTGTTTGTTCTTCTCCAACAATCTGTTTAAGCTTCCCTATGTACTCTTTGAACATCTCTATTTGCTCTGATAGTGGTATCACTGACTGAAAATAATAATAATAATAATGCATTGCATAAATAAATTGGCAAATTAATTAGTGGAAATTCTTATTGATTATATATATACCGTTATTTTTGGCGTCAAGGGATCGTATCCAGTGGCACCTGAAGCAAAGCATACTCCAGTAACAAGGTCACTTGGTTTTAGATTTGGATCCAAATATGCTGGCAAAAATTCCTTAATACCCAATTCTTCAACTGAAAATCATGGTAAATGGTGTAATTAATTAGTTGGCATGGGGAAAAACAAAATCATATATTTGCATGTCATATTTTATGGTATAATATGCTGTGTTTGTAATATTTTATGGTATTTTATTGGTACCACATTCAATAGCAATAAATTGATGCCCCTTTTGTGAATCATTAGTATTTAAATGTAGTAGTTGAATGTTACAACTTACAACTTACAACTTATAACAATGCTAAACTTATTATAAAATCCGTATAATTAATGCAAGCTCTTCACTCTAATTAATTATCCCCTTAATCTAAATATATATATAGTCCTTATTAGCCCACCACACTCCACTTAAATACCAAAAAAAAGAAAACATGCACATTTTTTCTAGTGGAAGACAAATACTCGTCTCCTAACATTTCCCTTAAGTATATAGACAATTTAATATAATTTTTTCTTTCATGCTAACAAGGACTAACATAAAAATATTTTCATGCTAATACTTAACAATATAATATGTGGCTATCTCATAATTAAAGAGAAGAGAAGAGATTAAGTAGATACCAAGAAGGTCAGTAGGGATTTTTCCGTCGCAAAAACGACCCGTTGGGTGGCCTCCTTGAAAATCCTTTCCGTAAGGAGGGAAATTGCATTTGACGAGCGTCTTAAGATCATTGTTGTTTCCAGGGTCTATGATCGAATCTCCGAAACCTATCACCGCCGGAACTGTAACATTTGGTGGCAGTTTCACCAACGCACTCGCCGTCTGCCACAAAGCTAACAACACTATAAAAAACACCATTACCCCATTATAACTATTATTACTGGAACCAAAACAAGGGTGATTATTATTATTCACAAAAACAGCCATATATACTCTATAGTATAATAACAAGCTAATAAGGGCTTCTTGAATTCAGGAGTAGCAGCCCCAGCTTGTGTATATAACTATATAGATATAGATTGGGCTGTGTATATAACTATATAGATATAGATTCTATGGTTGACGCTACTTAGCATATATCTCTATATATATAGACACAAGACACACATGCACAGAAGCACACACTTTATCACACACGTCCTTTAATTTTATTTACTACATTTATTGCACAACTAGACATTAATAATATATGGTTAGATCCAACGGTGATTATGAAAAGACCAGTAGACGACTGGTAGTACGTGCACTTTTTAGGACCTTGAGAAAAAACAAAGGCCAAGTATATACTAATTAATTAGATTGAATGGTAATAATAATTAATTAATTAATTAATTTACTTTTTGAATTGATGAAAGACGAAGGAGCTCAGGCTATCTATACGTATATACGTATTTGATGACGACGTTCAGGCCTTCAGGGGTCATTTGAGCAGCAAATTACGTCGGTAACATCAAACTATTGGTTGCTTATGATTTAATTTGTTGACTACATAGTACAATAAAAATAATTTGTTAAATAATTCAAATTAATTGGAGAGTAAGATATTTCATTTACTCTTAATGCGACTTAGGTATGTATGGTTACCTTCTTCCATTACACCTACACTAATTTAATTTAGGTATAAATGTATGGTTACTCTTCCATTACACCTACACTAAACCACCACCCTCGGATTATCTATATATTTCACTTTCGTTGGTAAGATCAACAGTTTATAATTACATTTAATTTTTAATAGCTGAAACGGATCTTTCGTCTAATTAGGGAAACTTTTATGTTTTGTTCTTCAACAAGAGAGAGAACAAAAGGAAAGTTGGCCGAAATGTAATAATATATATAAAATTGGATTTTCCAATTTATTTTGTATTTATCTTTTAGGCATAAACAAAGTATTGCTTACTACTTTTAATTTGTCTGCCTTCTTTAAGCTAGCTAATGATGCAAAGATAGACCAACTAAGACAAACAAAAGATCTCAAATTCTGATTTGGTAGATATGATTTATTCACTTCTATATAAAATTAGGATGAATCTAGATGTCTAAAATAATAATAATAAAAAATTCATACATCTACGATCTACCCATATATTTAATAAGAATACACAAATACACAATAATAAAGTTTAAATTATAAAATTTGAATTATAGCAAAAAAATAATCATTTTTATTAAGATCGAAGTAGTGTTATGGAGAAAATTATCCTTTTACATGTCATGAGAAATGTTGAATCCTAATATTTTTTATACAAATATGGAGTATATATTAATTAATGTTCTATATATAAGTAAAACAATAAATATAATATGTTCCATTATATATTCTCCGCATGCTAAATATAAATTTTTATATTCAATATGAACAATATTGGTTGCAAGCATGTCATTATGACAACACGTTGCAGTTGGGAGTGCAGGTTTTAAATGAAATACTTTAGCTTGTTTCCAATTGTTGTATGCATGTATATATATCAAGACATGATTGCTAATGAAAGATAAAGTGGTTGTTATTACTTATTAGGGTTACAGGCTGGTCAATCATTTAATAAATTTATCAACAAATTTTCACCCTATACAATTTGAAGTGAATTAGAACCAACATTATTGATTTAATAATAATCAAAATCAGATTGATTATAACTAGACATCCACATGTATATATTAATCTTTATTACTAACAACATCGAACTAATATATTTATTTTACGATCATTATTTGCTACATACAGTATTAACGTGTAGGCAACCAAAAAATGTAGTGGAAATTGAAAGTGATGATGATGACATTTAAAGGTTCTGATTTAAAGAAAAAGATAGAGGTTGGTGTGCTCTTGTTATCGTGAAGAAATGTGCAAGTATGACTAATACATAATATATAGGCTAAAATAATTTTGTTCTCTTCTAATTTTATTTCATACCAAACACACATGCACGCACCCTTAAATTGATAATTTGAGGGAACAAAAGAAACATAATAACTCATAATTATAGATAGACCCCATCACATTGAGAGTCAAGTTTTTTTAATTTTGTGAATCGCATCAATTAATAATGAGACACTAATAAAATACTGTACTCAGTAAGTAAAATTGTTTGTATAATATATACTTTAAGTAAACAAAAATATAAAATAATAAAATAAAATTTATAACTTTGGAAACTGCAAACCCAATATAATAATAGTGATACTGCAGTTATTATTAATTTATTATTATTATTATAATTATTATTACCACTTGTGTTGTTGGTTCTGTTTTTAAAATGATAAATAGAAATCAAATATTGGTGTTTTGTATTGTATGACTTTTGGCTAATATAATAGCCAAATGTTTTTATTTTATTTTTATCCTTTTTTTTAGAAGATGGAGGAGAGACAGACAATAATGTGCTACAACTTGTATGTATATACATGCATATGTTTCTTTTAATTTTTTTTTATATTAAGTTATTAAAAGCTCATCCAATAAAACTTCAATTATTAAGTTATTACATCATTCAAGATAAAATAATTACATCTAATAATAAGTCCTAACATCAACTAAGTATTAAATATTAAATGTAACCCAACTATGTAACCCAACTGTATGCGGAGCAACCAACTTATTAATTGAAATCGTAAACAATGCCAGCAGTAACAAACAGTAACATATGATGATTTGATCAATCAATATTTAAAGTGTTTTTAACCATAAAATTATGGAATTCATATATATCAGTCTTTTCATATTGTATGAAGAAGGTTACAAGCTAAGAGTTACATAAATTGGTAGAAATAAGAAATTCCCACAAAAGATTGGAATTAATAATAATTAGTTGAATATCATCTCACATTTGCAATGTGCTCAAAGGCCTTTTGTCTTTCTTCAATTTCTAACTCCAACTACAGATTGATCAATATAATTTCTTCCATGCTAAGAAATAGGCGCCATTTAATTTGTTGTTAAATCATTAGTCTTCTAAATTTACAAAATCATATTATTAGATGAAATAGAGGTAGGTCAGATTTGTAACGTAATAACTAATAATTAAATATAATAAATTAATAATGTCTTAATCGAAGGGGAGTTAGTTCAAATGAAGACATTGCCCAAAAGCAATGGTTCATGTTACTTTCAACTACACAATTGGTGTTCGCTCTGTGTGACTGATAGCCTCAGTTTTAATATTCAGCCATGCAAACTGTTCAAATAATAAAGTTTGATTGGTGATGAGGTGCGGCGTAATTAATAGTAGATGGCAAAAATCTGTCAACTTGTTAAGTGAAATCAGTATACCTTTGTGAGAACAGGTGTCCAATTAGTGGCATTTCAGCAGTTATTATTATATATTTCTAATAACATGGGTAGGTTAGAACATTAGATACTCTAAATTCAGCCCTACAAACTAAAGAGAAGCAAATATAATACATCAATATGTTTCGGTTCTTATCTTCTGTATTAATACTATATGTTTATTTAAATTATTTGACATTATGCTATAATGCATCATTGCTGGCTAAACAACTATCTGAAAGTAATAAAGAAAGATACATCTATTTTATAGGCAAGAAATAGTACGTTCATCTCTTAATCTCTTAAGGTAAACAGAGGTCTAGGATAACCATGTTTCCGTACGCATACAATTGAGTACTTTGAAGCCATTCACACACAATAGCACTTCTCACACACGTTCGCATGTAATTGAGTACTTTGAAGTACTTCTCACACACAATCGAGTACTTCCCTGTATAAAAATAACTTGTATTATACGTGGGAGAGGTGAATAATTTATTGCACTAAAAATAATAATTTACATGTTCTTTTATGCAAGCCTACTACAAGAACAAGAAGTTTGTTCTGCCCTCACCAACAGTATTTTTAGCTTCATATTCTTTGAACAATTCTATTGATCTTACATCATTGAATAGAAGGGTTTCGTGAAATAATGCATATTGGAATTTAAATAATGCATATTGGAATTTAATTCCAATTCGATACTTCAGGCGAACTTTGCAAGAGAATCGTCATATCACTTGGGTAGAACTGAATATTAAGAATACGTGCTCATTGATGCTAAATATATTCACCGAACCAAATCACAATCACAGATAATATTCACATCGCTAATGATTTATTTGTCCTTTCAAACAAATTTACACAGCTAATGAACGTGTAAAACCAAGCTATGAGAGGACTAAAAAATATAAAAGGCAGGTGGAAGATATTCGCGAGACAATCCAAATCATTAATTACTAAATGTGCATGAGATGTGTCATTACTCATTATATACTGAATTTATGATTTTGACGTATTCTTGGCTTCTTTTGCATCCATGTCTATCAAACTCAATGAGCACTCACAAGAAATGGGTGCTGGCAAACTCCACATTCTATGGTCTCTGAACCTGAGCTTGGCACCTGAACCTGAAATAATCCCCACAAAAAAAATACATAAGTGATGATCAACTATGACCTATATTGAGTGAGACGAGGGGACAAAATTACTAGAATTCAACCTGCAGATGGACAGTGCAAATGGGACATGCAACTTCCCTTGTCCTAGTTCCAGATCCTTGAGAGTTCGAACCTGCAAAGGGACACCACATAATTCAGTTGGATAGAAAAGCAATTTTACAAGCAAAACTCCTAAAACTGAACTCATCACTTTACCTGATGTCTTTTGGTTTCTCTGCAGCTCCTCCTGGCAAGATATTCGACAACACAATTAAGCTTCTGAAGTGTGCTTATCCATAAATCAACTAACAAACAAGAATTACGTGGGTAATTGAAACAACACAAACAGAAAGTATAAAACGCCCTAATTATTTACCTGAAGCTTCCTGGCGAGAGTCTCATGACTCTGTAACACAGGTTTACTTGATGACTCTTTAGCACTACTCAGCCTTTCAGTCACTTCCCCCTAAACAACAACAGGAATATTAAGAATCATAACTAAATTGCTTCTATAGTTTTCAAGGATCTTCCCATTTTAAAGCATTAAACCCTCAAGGAATTACAAACGCATTCCAATATAATTAATTTCATTTTGCCAAAACTAATGCAGAGAAAAGCTAACAAATGCTACACATACCATGCATCGATCACAAACTCGTACTGGCGGAGCATTCGCATCAGCGGTTAAAGCAATTCTACCTTGTGTACATTTGTCACAGAAAATATCACCACAGTTCCTACAATGATGCTGTTGAAAGAAGAGGATCGTGCAATTAACAACTGGGAACATTAAAAAAAAATATCCTGGATTAAGAAAGGAAACAGGAAGATCAACCTTGCGATTAAAAGCCCCAAAATCAGCGTGACAATCTTTGCACTTTGAAACTGCTTCATCTGGGACCTATACACAAAGAACCTATAAGAACTCCAGTTGCATACAATAAACATGAACCATCTAGGTTAATATAGTTGATCTATCAACATTTTCAATAAAACCAACTAGCATTAAAAAAATTCCCAGTGTTAATCATGGGAACTGGGAAGAGCACCATAAAATTTCAAAAATTAAATTGACATAGTTAACTGCAGCAACAAATACATGTTCCAACAATCACAACCAGCAACTCAACCCAGCAAAAACACAAAAGGTTTGAAGGAATCAAAAGGAGCAAGAAAACCAAGTTGCATCTAACATTACCCAGTGATCCTTCTCTTCATTGGCAGGCTTTATCAGATTCATCCAATCACCCAAGCCTTTCTTTCTTTCTGTAGGCTGTTCGTTTGCTTTCAATGGCTCAGGAGGTCTCCTGCTGCTTCCATTCATTTCCTTGAACTACATTAAAACACAGAGGGAGAAATAAGACATAATAAAATATTCTTAACATTGGAAAACAATTGAGGAGGACTTTAAAGATTAGTAACGGGTCACAGATAACATCAACAGAAGAGATTTTTATATCATTTCAAGACATATGTAGAAGAAATTTGCAAGCTCCTTAAGTAGCATGAATTAATGTGATTATAACTTTCACCTTATGTGAAGGAACTCTTAGCTTCAATCCTTAGAAATCAAGATTAGTACAAGCATGTAAATTTAAATGACTGTCTTCTAAAAATATATTTAAAAATAAGCCACCTACAAAATGAGCCACCTACAACCTAACTCATCAGCAAAATACCATTTTCCTAAAATACCTGTATGGTTGCAGCAATCACTGTATCCAAGAGTGTGTTTGTAGTGTAACTATTGGATTGCAATCTGATTCGCCTTGGTTCAACATCCACCGGGCTCTTTGACCAAAATGCAAAGGTAGATGAGTCAACTCTCTGCAATATTCAGTTAGCAAAATATTAGACATATTATACTGCCATTAGCTTGGAAATTCAATTTTATATATAGTTTCATTAAGGAAATAAAGAAGCTTACGTCACATCCTGTTATGTTCTCAAGTGGATATATTCTCAATATCCGACTTGTATTTGGATCTAGCATTCGGATTCCATCCAAACCAATCTGAAAGGACAATAATAAGTTATAAATTCAGATCATGAATCAAGTATGGACAAAAACAGAAAATACAATATTCCGAACATTCTAAGATTGAGAGTATCAAGGGAAAATCATTTATGCTGCAAAAAAAAAATTAAAACTTGAAAAATAGATGAACATAGGGATTGCAAGGCTTTGATCTTTCAGGTAGCATTTGGTTTTGACCATTGGGCTGAAACTGAGTATTTTGTTTGGTGGATGGGGACTCTGTCCCTAAAATTTAAATATTTTCAGTACCTCAAGATAATGGGAACCGGGACTAAAATAACCTTTTTTTACTCAAAATACCTTCACTCAACAATAAAATTTTCAATATTAGTCTTTATCCCTTCTTCGTTGACTTAATTCAATCTCTACCTCTCAGTATCTATCTCTTAATAAATTTTAAATCAAAGACAATAACAAACTTAATTCATTCTCAGCACAAACGCACCCTACAAACACACAACATACATAATATTCAAGTATTTATCAGCGGACGTACCTAGCTAAACCAAAATTACTTCAATTTAAGGTTGATGATCCTAAATACATCAAGCATTAGGCTATAAACTATGCAGTTATACATAAACAAGTATAATAAACCAGACGAATATACACATTATCATGGCAAATTGTTCACCTGGCATAGAACATCTGTAGGGCTCTGGCCACCACTTTCTGCCAGCAACTTGACCCGGAACTTTTGCACCCCAATTTTCCCATCTTCTTGGGCATCAGCTTTTGGCACAGCTTTCACAACCCTACTTGAGACAGAAGAAGATTCATTCTGAGAGGGAAATCCGATGGACCTTCCGTAATCATCGAACGTGGTTGAGGACCAAGTCGAAGACTTGGGAGCTGTGCCACGCGCACCGTAGGGCTCCACCTTGCCCCCTTCATAAGGGTACACACCATCACCATAGCCTTCGTCGTAGCTCGAAGCTGATCCCAATTCGGAACGGCTCCGATTAAGGCTTCCGAAATCGTCAAAATATGCACCGCCGTGATCGGCTTTCACTGGATTCTGGTAGGGGCTATCGTATGAGGAGGGAACCGGAGGAACGGAAGCTCCGGCGTGAGTGTACGGTTCCGAATTGTACAAAGTGGAGTACGAGGAACTGGGATTGGGCTCGGAGGTTGGAGGAGGGGCGTAATTCGGAGCGGTTTGATGCTGATCATAGGGCGGGAAATAAGGGTGGGTCTGCGAAGGTGGTTGATGGTACGAAAGGTGAGAATCGAAGGTGGAATTGAATGAGGGGAGGTTAGGGTTATTGGAGGTTGGAGGGTAGGAAGGAGCGGTGGGTGCGGCGGAGGATGGTGGTGGAAGAGGGTCGGGGTTTTGGGGGTAGGGGGAATAGCTGGTGGCGGTGGCGGTGGCGGTGGCGGTGGCGTATTGGGGAAAATCGGGGGCGAAGGGAGGTGCGGAAGCGTATAGATTGGAAGGGTTGGGATTAGGGTTTTGGAGGTGTGGGAATTGATAATATGGAGCGGAGGTGTAATCTCCTTGATGCATTGCTGATTCTGATTGGAAGCAGAACGCGGAAGAAGAAGAAGAAGAAGAAGAAGAAGAGATGATGAAAGAATGGAGAAGGAATAATGTTGGAATTGTGAATTGTGATTCAAGAATGAGAATGAGATGACATGCAAAGGGAATAGCAAGTTCTAGAAGTTGATCTCTCTAAGGAAACTACTAGACGTCGCTGTGCAATATCGTTAGGTAACAGACAATGAGAAAAATCCAGTGTGGAAGGACGGTTACGGTTACATGAAACTTCTTCAGGAATACCCATATTTTTTCCAAAAAAGATTGTGAAAAGATATGATATATCAGTCTTTACGAAAATTTAACAATACAAATTTTTTTGTTTATTGTAGTTTCTAGTATTTTTTTCTGCTTTTTTTATTCTCCACATTTTTTTTTTCTGCATTTTAGTCCTAAGAGATTTTGAAGTTTATTTTTTTTGTTTCCTAAGAATTCCTTTTCTTTTAAAAAAATCCAATTCAAATATATAGAGATATATATATGCAATTTGAATTATACCAACTAAAAACACACATAATTTGCATGAAGTTAAAACATTTTTAGCCTTAAAAAAATAAGTTAAAGTATAAGTTTTTGTTTAAACAACATTATCTAATTTATTTATTTTTTATAAAAGATATGTTAAATGAATATTTGAATTTAAAACTTTTAAAGAAAAAATAAATGGCGTATTTAAGCTATACCTCTTTGGCGATATCATTATCTTATTTGCAAAAGATATTTGTGAAGTATTTAGTAAATCTCAATAATAAAAGTAAAAAAAAAAATTAAGATATAATTTTTATATGAGATTTATATATATAAAAACTCACCCAAGCCAACCTTGAACTAACAATAACAAAATTTTACAATAATATTTGATTTAGATCAACTTTAAAAATTGAATCCTAAATGTAATAGAATTATTTCATAAATGACCGAAGTGCAAATTTCAGTGATTCAACTGCGCGTCAAATTATGGCAAAACAAAAAACTATTTATTTATCACATAAAAGGAATAGCAAAGCCCAACATCATTATTTCCTAAAATAATAGGGCATTTGAATTGAAAACCATTAAAAAAGGATATACCACCACGTATATAACATTGCTCTAAGAAAGAATAAAATCAATCTATTGATTGTTCATTGTTACAGCTTCATGGCTTCATATGCTACTTGTGCTTTCACACGATATAGCATTACTTAATTACTTGTTTAAGCTTCTCATGCTTTCATGGGGTTAAACCAGTCTAAACATCTTGTCATCTTAAATCATTACTACAACCAAAAGGCGGCAACAACAGCAATTTGCATACCGTATACAAAACTTTGTACCTGCAAACTCATTTCAATTTCCATATAGCAGTCTGATATCAACTCAAAAGTTAAGACTCACTATAGTTTCACTATCTCAATTGAGTCTTCCAGAGTGTCCTACAACCTGCTCCATATCAGAATACCATTTCTCAATATGTGTGTTCTCTACCATATCTCTGCCTAACTTAATAATATGACATTTGAATTGAAGATAAACCATTAAAAAAGGATATGCCACCACGTATAACATTGCTCTAAGAAAGAATAAAATCAATCTATTGAATTGTTCCAACTTCATATGCTACTTGTGCACGTAGTTGTGCTTTCAGACAATATTGCATTACTTAATTAATTGAATAAAAGAAGTAATATAATTGATCAATTATACAAGAAATATTGAATAAGCGGATATTATTACCCTCAAAATACCTTGCTGAAGCTTCGCATGCTTCCATGGGGTTAAATTAAACCAGTCTAAACATCTAGTTATCATATATCATCACTACAACCAAAAGGTGGAGTTATACCCCATTTTAGTCCCTGAGATTCATGGGTTGCACTAGAATGATTCCTCAATCCTAATTGCACATTTTTGGTCCCCAAGATTGAAAAAATTACACCAAATTGGTTCCTGGCCTCCTCTTCAGTCTAATTCTTGTAAATTTTGTGAGGGACGTGACCGCTGTCTTGCATGTTGAACAACATAAAACGACGTTGTTTCACTTATAATGTTAAATGATCATTAAAAATGATTTATCCACTATCTAATCCGTCCATAACTCTTCCATTTATGCTTCTTAGGTATCAAATAATATTGTTTTAATGACTATTGAACATCATAAATAAAGAGACATCGTTTTATATTGTCTAACATGCAAGGCAGTTATCATCGTTTTATACGGAAAAGGAGGCTAGAAACCAATTTGGTGCAATTTTTTAAATTTTTGGGACTAAAATAGTGCAATTGGAATCTCAAAGACCATTTTGATGCAACCCGCGAATCTCAGGGACCAAAATAGGATTTCTCCCAAAAGGTGGCAGCTAGAGCAATTTGCATGCCGTATTAAAAACTTTGTACCTGCAAACTTATTTCAATTTCCATATAGCAGTAGTCTGATATCAACTTATAAGTTAAGACTCACTATAGTTTAGATTCTGCAAGACTGTCCTACAGCCTGCTCCATATCAGAATACCATTTCCCAATCTGTGTGTTCTCTATCATGTCTCTACCTGACTTAAGGTGGCGGATGGGTCGTAGAACACCAAAGACAGCAAGATCTGCTAAATTAGGATCCATTCCACCTGATGCCAAAATCAAGAATCAAAAGTAGTTATAAGTCTAGCGGTAGCAAATGTTTTTCTAATTATCTATAAGTCATGATAGTTGATCATACCAAGAAACTTTCGTCCCTTCAAAGCATCAACCCATTGTTCTGCAGCTTCGTACAATGCTGCTCGCTCATCAGTGATATTATGTTCCTTCTTTAATTTCTTTGATGCAAAATACATACCAGCAGCACCGCCAAATATTGCCACGAACCTCTCAGTTAAACTGAAAATACCTGCATATAAATCAGGTTTATTTGCATGCATATCCATCCCACTGTGCTCATTAAGAGGTCAATACAAAATAATAACTGAATATAAAGAACTTTTTGATCAATTAAAATCTTCAATCTCATACAATTTCCATGAAATTTGAAGTTATTAATAAAGGAAATAGGTTTGAAGGAAGTATTTTGAGGAATTGAAACATACTTGAAGTATTTTGTGCCTACAATTAACACCAGTACAAGAGAATATAATTTAAGCATGTATATTAAATAATCTTCTGGACTTGTAAGTGTGGCAGTATGCAACAGAGTTAAGAAGTGAAAGCATACCATGAGTGGTTATATACCCAAATGATGCAACAGCCTCGGAAACAGTTCGGTTTATGTTGCATGACAATACATGAACCAAGTGATTGTCAACCCACCTACATGACAAGTCACAACATAATGTTTGTGTTACACATCAGGGGCTAACTCAATAGATACACAAACCAAGTAGAGGCAGCAGTAATAAACCAAAGAACTAGTCCAAAAGAATAGACTAGACGAATAGAAAAAACAAAAAAAGGTTAGGCTAGTTATACATCAAAATTAGTCATTATATATAATACACATTAAAATATAAAATACACACTAAAAATGAGTTAAAATATATATATATATATATATATATATATATATATATATATATATATATATAT
>JASCZI010000008.1:273852-287847 GCA_036250425.1 Stylosanthes scabra
AATAGAATTGCTGGAAAAGGAAACATACTCGCGCCACTTCTCTTCATCAGCATCAAAATCATAACCCGGGCGTATTTGTTGTACCAACTTATTAATTATCTCTGCCATATATAAAATTGGGAATTCACAATTCACAATAACAATGCTGGTTAATTACAATGCATGAATACACTTAAACAATATACAAACAAATGAAAGTACTAGTGAGGAATGGCATGAACCTGAAGAATCGACCATTATTTGCCGATCAACTATCAAAATAGGCACCTTCTTGTAATCAGACCATTCGATCTCCTTCTTGTTCCTTGGATGTACTTCGATCACTAGATATGGAATATCATAGTAGTCCAAAAACACTTAAAAAAAAAACAAGAAATTTCAAATTTCGATGAACAAGGGACTAAAACAAAACATAAAGATCAAAGAGGATGTTATTGATGATGAAAATGGAACTCACCTTTAACTTTGTTGCAGAAAGGACAAGCCTCGTACTGATACAGAAGCACGGATTTGGGCTTGAAACCCTCTTCTGATCGCCCCGAAGCATTTGATTGCACATCCTGAGCGAGACACGTGGCAGCTGAAGAAGCGAACCTAACACTGTGAGCTGAGTAGGGATTTGAGAGGCTCAAGCGATCAACGAGCTTCTGAGAGCTGGAACTCGAGCACGTGCCGTAGGAATCCACATGGCCAACGGTGTCACCACCGGTAAAGCCGTCGCAGACAGCGGTTGAATTGCTACGTAAGGCTATGCCTAGAAATATGGCTCGATTAACAACACGGCTCATGGTTGCCATTCTTGCACCACAGATTCTTGGGGGTTTAGGGTATTTTCATAATGTACATATTGGGCCAATAGAAAAGCAAGTTCTACACGTCGCTGGGCAATATCGTTAGGGAAACAGACAACGAGAAAATTCAGTAGTGTGGAAGGACAGTTACGTATAAACTTATTCAGTAATAAGCAAGGTTGTCAAACTCGCGAGTTTAAGTAAACTCCTAGAGTCGACCTAAACTCGACTCGCGAGTTAACTCTTAAACTCGTACGAGTTTACTTACCATATAAAAACAAAATATATCATACATAATCTTAAATCTTGGCATTTAAAATTAAAAATTAGCATATAATAAACTAAACTAGTTGTATATATTTATAATTCAAATGACAATTATCAATTATGCAATAAGTACAATAACATATAACACATAAGACACAACGGTTTTGCTAGGTGTACACATAAACACATTGAAACACATAAACCTTTTCTACTTGAGGGAATGATTAATTAGGTTGTGTTTGTGTGTTTTATATGTACACCAATATTAATTGAAGACACAAATTGGGTGCAGAGAGGGGTGAATGTGAGTAAGTCAACAATTTTGCAACTCTAACTCTTAAGGGAAAGTCTTTTTTTTTTTTGGCAATATGATGTTGTTTTGAGCAAAATTGGATCAAATTTAAACTCGTTGACTCGCTCATAAACTCGCGACGAGTTTACATGAGTTCAGCCGAGTTTACCGAGATACGAGTTTAGTGCCGAATTGACTCGATTCCACTACCTAAACTCGTAAAAGATTAATCAGTTGGCTACTTTACTTCTAGCTAAATTTAACCTTAAAAGATTTTATCATTTTAACAACAATATTTAAAAATTTGACAAAAATATCAAATGCAACCGATTATACTTCTAGCATCTAATTGCCACTTAAATTTTTTTCATGTCATTTTATCAAAAATTAAAATTTTTGGAATATTTTTATCATTCAAAATTTTAAAATTATTTTTCTCAATTCAAAAATCTTTTATGGTTAAATTTTGTGGTTTTTTTTTTAAGTAATTCAAATATCACGATTAGCTTTAACTTTTTTTAGTAAGTATGAATTTCTTTTCCTCCTAATCAAACACACTTTTTATTGTATTCAGATTCATTCTTCTATCAAATGATTCAAAATATATATGATTGGTTATCTTATACAAAATGGGCACCTAGAGAATAATTTGTTTGTTAAAATGATGCTTAATTTGGAAATTACCCTGTAAGACCTGCATATGCATGTGCAGTACTCTCCTTCGATAATTCTGCCTCTATTAATAATGTCGACATTAAAAAAACAACTAATCTCCTAAAGAGTTTTAAAATTCTCAATTCAATACTTAAAAGATTGTGAAAATCCAACAATACTTACTTTTTATTGTAGTTTCTAATTTTAGTTTCTGCTTTTTAGTCATACAAGATTTTGAACATTTTATTTTGATTCCTATGATTACTTTATTCCTTTTCATTATTCCATTTCATATGCTACTTGTGCTTTCACACAACATAGCATTGCTTGATTGAGGAAAATAAATAAATGAACAATTATACAAGGAATATTGAATAAGTTGATATTATTACCCGCAAAACACCCTATTGAAGCTTCTCATGCTTCCATGGGGTTAAACACTTAAACCAGTCTAAAACCTTGTCATCATATATCATTACTACAACCAAAAGGCGGCAGCTAGAGCAATTTGCACGCCGTATAAAAAACTTTGTTGCTGCAAACTTATTTCAATTTCCATATAATAGTCTGATAGCAATTTGAATGCTGTGTAACTTAGTTTAACTATTTGAATTGAGTCTGCAAGACTGTCCTACAGCCTGATCCATATCAGAATACCATTTCCCAATCCGTGTGTTCTCTACCATATCTCTACCTGACTTAAGGTGACGGATGGGTCGTAAAACACCAAAGACAGCGAGATCTGCTAAATTAGGATCCACACCACCTGCCAAAATCAAGAATACAAAAGTACTTATAAGTCAGGCGGTAGCAAATATTTCTCTTAGCGTCTATAAATTATAGTAGTTGGTCATACCAAGAAATTTTCGGCCCTTCAAAGCATCAACCCATTGTTCTGCAGCTCCATACAATGCTGCTCGCTCATCAGTGATGTTATGTTTCTTCTTTAGTTTCTTTGACACAAAATACATAGCAGCAGCACCACCATATTTTGCCACGAACCTCTCAGATAAACTGAAATTACCTGCATATAAATCAGGTTTATTTACGAGCATATCCATCCCACTGTGCACATTACAAGGTTAATAAAAATAATAACTGAATATGAAGAACTTCTAGATCTATTAAAATGTTCAATCTCATACAATTTCCATGGAATTTGAAGTTATTAATAAAGGAAATGGGTTTGAAGGAAGTATTTCTAGGAAATGAAATATACTTGAAAGCTTGCAATATTTTGAATAGAGATTAGTGCAAAAAACTGTGATAGTATAAAACAGATAACACACTAGTTCACTTGATTGTTGTGCCCCTACAATTAACACCAATACAAGAGAACATAATTTAATCATATATATTAAATAAATAAATAATCTTCTAGACTTTGAAGTGTGGCAGTCTGCAACAGAGTTTAGAAGTGAAATCATACCTTGAGTGGTGATATACTCAAATGATTCAAGAGCCTCGGAAACTGATCTATATATGTTTGGTGACAATACATGAACCAAGTGATTGTCAACCCACCTACATGACAAATCACAACATAATGTTTGTGTTACATATCAAGGGCTAGCTCAATAGACATGAAAACCAAAGTAGTGGCAGCAGTAAGAAACCAAAGAACTATCCAAAAGTATAGACTTGATGAATAACAAACATACTCGCGCCACTTCTTCTCTTCATCTGCATCTAAATCATAATTGGGACGTATGCGTTTCACCAACTTATCAATTATCTCTGCCATATATAAAATTGGGAATTCACAATCACAATGATGGTTACAGTGCATGAATACACTTAAACAATACAAAGAAATTAAAGTACTAGTGAGGAATGGCATGAACCTGAAGAATCAACCATTTTTTGACCATCAACTGTCAAAATAGGCACCTTCTTGTAATCAGACCATTTGATCTCCTTCTTGTTCATTGGATTCACTTCCACCACTTTATATGGAATATCATAGTAGTCCAGAAACGCTAACAAAAAAAAAAAAAAAAACGCAAGATATTCCAAAATTCAATGAACAAGGACTAAAACAAAACATAATTATATATGCAGATTAAAGAGGATTTTATTGATGATGAAAATGGAACTTACCTTTAACTTTGTTGCAGAAAGGACAAGCCTCATACTGAAACAGAACCACGTCTTTGGGCTTGAAACCTTCTTCTGATCGCACCGAAGAATTTGATTGCAGATCCTGAGCGAGAGACGTGGCAGCTGAAGAACCGAACCTAACACTGTGAGCTGAGTAGGGATTTGAGAGGCTCAGGCGATCAACGAGCTTCTGAGAGCTGGAACTCGAGCACGCGCCATAGGGAGCCACATGGCAAACGGTGGAACCACCGGTAAAGCCACCGCAGACGGCGGCAGAGTTGGCTCTGCCTAGAATTATGGCTCGATTAACGACACGTCTCATGGTTGCCATTTTCTTGGAATAAGAAATCCCTCTTTGCCAAACAAGATAGACAGATTCTTGAGGGTTTAGGGTTTTATTTTTTTATGATGTACATATTGGGCCAAGCCCAAAATAATAAAAAAAGTAGGCCCAGACTGAAAAATAGTTCGGCCTTTCCAAAATAAGTAAACAAAAAAAATATAGGTCGGCGAATCGGCGTGGTCATTACGTTAACGCGTAGGGTGCGACTATAAATACAACCCTAGGCTTCTCAATTATGTTACGCATCATTTAGGCGCTTTTAGATTTGGGATTTTCAGATCTCAGGGAAACCCTAGTTCTGGTTTTTTGTCTCCGATTCTTTTTGAAAATTTACCCCCCAATCCTACTAGCTGCCGCTATTTGGTGTGGATTCATCGGAATCGCTTGCGTTGCTTTCTTCTCTATTGATTTTGTTTGCGATTTGAGGAAACTATTCGTTTAATCGAAGATGTCGCGATGCTTTCCCTTCAGACCTACAGGGTATACGAGCAATGGGTCATGTAGCGAGGCCTTGATCGAATCAATTAAGGTTCGTTGAGCGGTTTTGTATTTCCGTTTGTGCTCAACTGAAATATGTGAATAGGCTCAAGGCCTCTCTTTCTGCATAGACCCTATCGTGTTATGACTTATTGGATTCTTGATGAACTGGATCTCTTTCTGTGTTCATGTTTATTTCCGCGCTTATTCGAGAAAAAAAAGAATATGTATAAGAAGTTGTTAGAGAACCCTTTTGATTCATTCTCCCGGTAATAAAAGAATTCACGTTCTTTTGGGGTGTGCTGGTTATTCCTCTAGGGTTTGAAATTGGATACTTTCTTGACTTAGGGTTCTGAAATATTAATCTGAAATTAGACTTTTAGGTTTTCCAAATATCAATCCAAAAAGAATGCTTATGGGTTTGTTTCAGCTTGAAAATATAAGAACTTTTCATGACACCACAAATTATTACCCTACATAACATTATTCACAGATTTTAACCTGCATGGTTTACAGTTATCCCATTTTGAAAAATGTTTTCAAGAAAGCACAACACAAATTCTTTCTAGTTCTAATTAAATCAATAATCTAAATGGTTGTTTGAATCTGATATGACGTTAGTTATATATTCCCTGTGCCTAAAATCAGGGTTTGTTTAAATCATTGTAGTCCCTTCTGCTGAGAAATCTTTTACATGGTGGTGCAATTTAATGTGGTTTGCAATGATGTAAACCTTTTGCACTAGTTGTTATTATTGAATATTTGTCACACTCAGATGGTGTTTATAACGTGAAAGTGTGTCTTGGAATGGGAATTGTGGGGGGTAAATTGCAATTCAAAACTGCTTTTCTTCAATTTTAGTTATACCCTGCCTTTGTGAAATGTGAAGTACTATATTATTGGTGGATACTTGTTACAACATTTGTAACTTATTGTTCCAACATTTGTATGTAATCATTGTTACAATGTGTACCAAAACAATGTGGATGCATAAATCTTGTGATGGCCAAACTATAAACATGCTTGCATAGCTTGTTAGCTTCTTTGGTCTCTCATATCATCTATTTGAAAATATTACTCTGGTGATATAAAGCCCCAGAGAGAGGATGCTAAGGCTGAGAAAGATCTCAAGAAACAGAGGAGAAGGGAAAAGAAGGAAAAGAAGGAAAAGAGGAGAGAAAGGAGAGAGAAGAAAGCAAAATCCTCCCATTTCAGTGATGCTACAGATCAGAAGCACACTGACCGGGGAAAAACCAAGACAGAGATAAACAAGGAGGGCTGTGTGCAGAAGCTTGATGACTCTGAAAATGAGCAGCAGAAGAAGAGTGACATAACCGAAGAACATGACCAACCAGTCTCATGGTTAGAACCTTGCAGCTCAGACAGTATCCAAAGTGGCAACAAGAGGAAAAGGAGTGTATCGCCATCTAGTCACGGTAGAGGTGAGTAAGAAGACAAACTGTTAATTGATCTTGTTAATCAATCTATTTTCCCTGGCACCAATGTTTAACTGTTTTTGTTTGTCAAACCAGGAACAGGCATAAAATTAAGACTTGCACTGAAAAAACCTGAGGATCACAAACAAGAAGATGATTTTGGCTCTATCTCCAGAAGTGCTGTAACTGCTGATTCTTCACTTAAAAATGCCAATGGAACACATCATCAACTAAGATGTTCCACAAGCGCAGAGAGAGATCAATGTGCTGGAAGTTCTGGTTTGACGCCCGAAGAAAAATTGCATTCTGACAATGGAGCTGTTCCAAAAATTCCAAAAGCAGATAAGCCGGTGGTATCTGTGTATGATGCCCTATTTCAGAATTGGGTTTCTCCTCCACTTACAGTTGATGAATCATCTTCTGATGAAGATTGGTTATTTGGTTCCAAACATAAAGATGGAAGTTCTGATGCCAAGAGAGTAAAAACTATCTCTGGTGCCTTGCGGTGTTCAAGCCCATCGCTTTGGCCTCGAGCTCAATACTTACCAGAGGTTGAAATATATGCATTGCCATACACTGTTCCGTTTTGATATGAATTCTGAGAAAGCTTGGTGGTCTTGGTGCCTGAGAATCCCAATACTCAACTTGTAGATAAATTTTGTTAGGTAGGATTTCTTGTTGAGAAATTTCAAAGCACAGGGTGCGGTATTTGGTTTTTGAAGTTTAACTGCAGCACTCTAACGAGACATTGAGCGGATTATGTATTAATTCTTTTTTATATATACATATATGATGATTCAATTTAGTCCTCTATATTGTTGATTCCCGTTTCAATGCTAAGTGAAAGTTCTTAAAGAGATTCTGAATCTTGAAAGTGAAGTGACAAAATTAAAACATAATTGTAAGCATTATGTCGTACTAGATTTTAGCCTGATGACTGTATCCTTCAAACAGTTCTATTTTATTTAGCCAAGATTATTAGCTGCTGACAAGGAACTTTAGGAAAGTTTTTCTTATATTTGCGTTGTACAGTAAGATTAACTGAACTATTAGCTTTTTTAGGTGTGTGTCTTGAACTTCAATGTGTTCCTTTCCACTCTCAGTTCCAAATATAGCTATTCATCTTGGTATGAATGATACCTATTCATTGACGACAAATGGTGCCTGATACATCCACTTACCTAACCCATTACATAAACACTGAACAACTAGGCTTATATGTGTGCACCCCATTCCATAAAAAAACCATAGTGGTGCACACAAATTCAGCAAACGGAACAGCCCACCACAATAAAGAAAAAGGAAAACAAGTTGAAACCAGATGAAAACAAAAGAAATTCATCCGTCTCTACAATCAGCAATCCAATCTAACCCTCGCCGATCTTTTTTCACACATAGTAACATTATAATTTATAACCATAATCATAACATTAGAATGAACAATCTCATCATCGGATGCGCAGAAGTCGCCGGAGATTGTTGGTAGCTCCGGCGTCAACACCTGCGGCTTCTGCATTGCAACTGAGTTTAGACCTCAGAGAAAATCTTGGCAGCGGCAAGCTGCTCGGAGGCGGAGACATAATCATTTCTTCCATGTCACCCTTACTATTCCCTCCCATCATCAACACTTTTGAAAGAGGAAGATGTTTGGGAAGGTCCTTGGGATCAGGTCCCCAACGTTGGTTACTATTATTATTATTATCTTGTTCAGAGGAGAATCTCTTCTTCGTTGCTTTGTTGGATTTCTTTGGAGAAGAGATCATGAGGCTCTGGCTTCGAGAAAGCAGAGGCTTGTTGTGATGTTGATGAATTGATGAAGCATTTGGAAGAGGAAGAGGAAGGAGCGGTGGTTGTTGTCGATGATGCTGATAATGAACTAAGGAGGTGGCGCGTGATGGAGGATTCAACAGACCTGCAGCTGCAGCAACATATGTATTGTCAAGAGAACCGTGAGATGTGTTTTTTGGAACGAGATTATTACCAACTCTTCCTCCTCCGATTCTCTTGTTGCTGATTCTGATCTGCTTGTTCTTGTTTGGAGAAAGCAGTGATGATTGTTGGCAGAAAGCTTCCATTAAATTAATTGAACAACAAGTAGTAATGACTCAGATGAAAATTTTCTACAAATATTATGCTTTGCTAGAATTAGAATATGAACAAAGGTATTAATTGAAGTTAGAGAAATGAACAAGATACAATCTCTAATATATATGCACTAGCTTAACTTGATTGTGATCTTATGAAATAAGAAGATCAGCAGAACAAGAATTTAACTAACTTATATATCAATGAAACAAAATAAGCTGAAGAATGAAGGATCAGAAGTCAGAACTATAATATGATGGAAGGGACCCAGAGTCTTCCCCTTCAATAATTTGTTAGCGTGCAAGTGTCCATGCTCGTACACCTTTTTATATACACAGCAAGATGAAGATCAATGCCCTCAACGGCTATCTTTGTACACTACCGAAACGCATTTAACACTAAATTAACACCGGTATAAAAATATTATGATAATTGCTTGTGAGTTAATTATATTATATTTTTTTATATTAAAATATATATTTAGTTTTTTTATAACGTCAACCCCTCTTTTTCCTTAACATTTCGGTATATATTTTATTCGATTATTATATTTTACGTAAAATAATCATTATATTCACCTAAAAGAAATACCAAATAGTTCATTCAGTGACATGATAAATACAAAAATATTCATGGGAGTATACATTTCAACAATTTTAGTTGTAAAACACATCACTCAATTATTATTGATTAGGACATTATAATTCACCTAAACAACTAAACAAGGAATGAGAATATTCAATATGGTATTCCTTTTAAAGGCAAAGATAGAGTTACCTACAATATATCGTCATGATTACGAATATTTAATTTGTAATTATAATTATAATTAAGAAAACAATAAGGTCGCGATTACTCCTAAATTACCGACAACCATTTTGGTCGGTTACCATACATGTTCTTTTAATCTTTTTTGGCACCGTGGAAAGGGCGGCAACCGCCAGAGCGTTAAGAACCGTTAGATCTAGCCTTTATAAAATAGCCGTTGAGAATATTGTGACCGTAGATTTGCCTCATCAAGTTGCTAGAAATGGGTCTGAGTCAGACAAAATAATAGAATCCTGGCCATACACGTCTTCATTTTGGTTGGTCCCAACCTTTTTTATTGTCTCCGGTGACCTCATCTATTGGGAATAACCTTGGGCTTCACAATATTATTTTTATTTTATTTTCTTAATCAACTTGTGGTTCTTATTTTGTTTTGTTTTTTGAGAGTAGTATCCAATCGTATATCACGTTACTCTTGCCAACTAAACCATATCTTTTCCCATCTTTATATTGCAAGTTCATATAATTTTAATATATTTGGGTAGTTGCAGTATTTTAATATGCAGCATGATTGTTAATAAATAAGATTCATAGAATAAATATCTGAAAACTTCGTCCGTCAATATCTCATTGTTTAATACATTAATTAATAAATCGCCCTAAACTTAAGTAACTGTGACAAAAATGAGTATAACTAATTATGATACCTTTCTTACGTACGTAATATCTTAACATACACACAAGCATAATGCTTTTTTTTCTTTTTTTACTGGGAAAAAAAAACCATAACAGTGATATTCACCATGATTTGTCTTAGCATACAAATTTAATTAACTAAATTTAAATAGATATATTCTATTATTTTTAACAGTAAAACTGAATTTGAGAATTATCTTCCTTTCTTGAGTTTATTCTACTGCCTGTCTTACTCACAGTTTATGAAAGGAAAGCCTCAATCCTTTAATTTGTTTAGTATCAGTGGTTTTTGATGCAAGGTCGGTTCCTTGACTTATGGCATCACTGTCAAGCACTTTGCTCTATGTTGAAGGCAAGGCATCTATATATATGGCAGAAATTGATCTTCTGGAATGAGGACATACATAAACGATATTTTTTCAATGGCTAAGTATGTATCTGTATTAGAAGGCCAAAAGAGAAAATTTGTATGGGCAAAAATTTAAGAATTTATATATATTAGTTTTAAGAATTTGTATGGGAAAATTGATATTGACTCCTATGGGCTCCCTAAAGTTGGCTCCCAAGACTTTCTCTTATTGAAAAGAGAAAATTTAAGAAGCTCATAATTTTTTAGCCAATAAGTGGCCAATAGGTTTTTTTCTTCTTTTCTCTCTCTTCTTTTACCACCTATTATTTCTCTAATTACACTCATGGACTCCCTATTAGTCCCCTAATATTGGTTTCGTAACGTTACTCTAGAAAACAAATTAAAAACCTTTGACTAGAAGAGCAGAAGGTGTTAAGAAAAATAAAAAAAGGAAATAGAAAAATGACCAAAAACGAAAACATAAAACACCTAAAAGAACGCCCATCTAAATGTAAATGTAGTTTAGTGGGTATCATATGCATAATTAAATTTTCTCACTTTAGATTCATAGTTTCCTTGTACACTAAAAAAATTTCCAAAAAATGATTTGGATGGATTGAATAACAACCCCTAACACACTCACGCATCCAACATATTCATTATTCGACCATTGTTGATTTTTGCAAGACGTAAAAGATTATTACTTAAATTAATGGCCTTGTGCATAATGTCTATCTCGAAGCCGGATCATTGGACTTTGAGGCACACCTCTTAGTCACTTCACTGCAAGGTGACCGCCTGACCGGTCCAAAAAAGGATAGTTCATCAGGAACTAGTGTATCTTTCGAATTTAAACTCCAAAGCCCAAACCTATGAAATGCAAGGACTAGTTGTCTAGTTGGGCCCCCATAATAGAATTCGCGCCCAAAGCTATATCTCACAGTAAGCGTATACACTAAGCCGTTTTTTCAAAACCAAAAGTTTATTAATTTGAGTATTTAAAATCTTCCCTCATTTTTTGTTCTTCTTTGCATTCAAAATCTCAAACTGAGAAAGAGGACATAGAATCAATTAAACGATGGACTCGAACAGTTCACCGACGTGCCCTTACACCGTCACGATTCGCCGGAACCCTCATCGGAAAGCTCGCGACACACCGAAATACACTCCACAGAACTTCAACTTGCGCGAAATTCCGCCATTTCCAAACGACGACGTTTTGTTCGCGGCACAGAACACTCCGGAGGTTCCATCGGCGGCATCCGTTCAAAACAAGCCACAGAACGATAACCTCAGAGTTTTCCTCAGAATCCGACCACTCGCTACCGCATCGCCGAGTCGAGCTCCGCGCGTGAGAGAAAAGAGCGCGTGGCCTCAAAATCCAACAAAGAAGAGCGGCGCTGCTGCAGCAGCAGCATCCAAAACCTTGAAGAAGAAGAAGAAGAGCTCCGATACTGCGTGCATATCGGTGAATGATTCACAGTCAGTTACGTTATCTCCCCCTCTGGATTTGCAGGATTCGAAGCGAATCAAATCGGAGACCTACGGAGGTTTCTCTCATGTTTTCTCTTCTGGTTCTTCTCAGGTAACGGACCATACTCATTCTCTTTTCTTTGCTCTCTTAGTTTTCTTAGCTTATAGAGTTACGTGCTTGATAGTTTTCTCTAATTTCAGTTTGAAGTGTATGAGAGAATGGTGAAACCTATGGTGGATGCGTTTCTTGAGGGTAAAAGCGGAATGGTGGCTGCGTTGGGGCCTAGTGGATCCGGAAAGACACACACTGTGTTTGGGAGCCCAAGGGATCCCGGAATGGTGCCCCTGGTCCTCCGCCATATTTTCAAGGAGACTCTGTCAGAAGCCAAAAACTCAACTAGGTATAATGTTTTAGTGCATTTGATATCTTTTGTATGAATTGTAGTTGCACAAACTAGCTATACATGTTTCCATTTTAGGGATGGTATTGTGAAATTGACTAAGTATTTTATGATAGCCAAACTTAATTTGTTCAGTTTGAAAGTGTTTGTTTCAATGAGCTAAATATGTTAATGTTCGAATACCAGATAGCATTTCAAAATGACCAAACAGAGAACAAATAACTTTAAGACTAAAGTGATTTCAGTGTTTATTCAAATATCAATTATTCTTGTAACACAAACATGCTGACACAGTGATAGGCTTTGGAATGTTGCTGAGAACTGTTTTTTAACATTTATATTGTTCAACTGGCAGGTCCTTTTATATCTCAATATTCGAGATATATACGGAACGTGGCAAATCAGAGAAACTTTATGATTTATTACCAGATGGTGGTGAACTGAGCATGCGGCAGTCGGCCATAAAAGGACTGCAAGAGGTTACTTTCTACATCTTTGTTAATTTGACCTTATTTAGTTTCTCCATGTGTATAATATGGAATTCATCATTTTTCATATTCTTGTGTTTGTCCTAGCAGGTTCTCATCTCCAATGCAGAACAGGCAGGATCTTTAATAGCACAAGCAGTTGCAAAGCGTGCAACTGCAATGACAAAAACAAACAGTCAGTCAAGGTAAAATGAAAAAGAAGAATTTAGGAACATGAAAACAGTAGCTTACTAGCTTTCTCCAAGATTGTAGAACCAACCATATTTTGATTGTAATTTTTTTGAAAATTCTTACAGCCGGTCACAATGCATCATTAACATTCGTGATGTTCCCGAAATGTGTGAGGGGGCGTTCAATCCCAAGTCAGATAGTGCTGTTTTGTCTATCATTGACCTTGCTGGAGCTGAAAGAGAAAAAAGAACTGGGAATCAGGTTCATTCCTTTAATCCTTTTCACCAAACTATTATAGGCATAGAGGATTGATTTGGAGTTTTGCGTTGATTGAGCCTTGTAGGCATGTAGCATAAAATTTTAGTCCAATAAGGGTTCTTATTATAAAAAGTTTTGCTTTTGTATTTATCCCGACTTATGTTTTTGTGATGTTGTAGGGAACAAGACTGGTTGAAAGCAATTTCATCAACAACACGCTAATGGTGTTTGGCTTGTGCTTGAGAGTATGTAGCCTATAATTCTAATTATAAATTGAAGTTGTGGGTTGTTGTGCTTTAGGTAGACAGGAATTAGTTTTTCACACTGCTATCATCATTCGGCAAATGTTGAATATCTTCATCTCTTTCACTATACTTCTTTATCTGTTCTGTGTATACTTTGTTGATTATCTCTACTTTCAGTCTTTGTTGGAGCACCAAAAAAATCCCAAGAAGCCATTGCAAAAGCACTTCCAGAATTCGATGGTAATGTTTTGTAATGATTTAACATTCTTAGTCTATTAGTTTTTTATGGATGTTAATTTCCTCGTTTCTCTCTCTCTCTCTCTCTCTCTCTCTCTCTTCTTTTTCTTTTGTGTGTGTGTGTGTGGCTAAGTCATCAACTAACATGGGAGACCATGCTCACTTGTTTACTTAGCTTACACATCTCTTCTAGACTAACTTTAGGATACTACTGCAGTTGACTAGATACTTGCGAGATTATTTGGTTGGGAAGAAGCGAATGACTTTGGTAAGCATATCTTTTAAAATTATCCTTTTGAGTTATGATCATACGTGCTTTAACATAAGCCTTTCTAGTGAATTTTATTATTGCTTAACTTATATATATGATGTTAATAGCTTTTAACAGCAAAGTCAGGAGTTGAAGATTATTTGGATACTTCATACCTGTTGAGACAAGCTTCTCCATATATGCAAATCAAGTG
>JASCZI010000008.1:287857-299968 GCA_036250425.1 Stylosanthes scabra
GTCATCCTGTATTTTGTTTAATTTCACATTCACCACTGAGTCTTGGCTTCTGAGAGTATCTTTCACTGTTTTAAGGTACAATGAAGCTGAACAATCAAATGTGGCTCCCAAAAAAAGGCATCACCAAGCATCATCTGCTATGGATTGCACAAAACCGTCACCGATAATAAAAGTAGAACACCGAAAGAAAAGGAAACTCGGCATTGGTGAAGATACTGTACAGGTTCTCCTTCAATTCTAAGTTTTAATTTAGGCTTCTTAAAATAATTAGAGATTGTTTTCGTTAGCCTAAAATTACAATTAAATCTTTTGTTCACACTTTTATGTCTTTAGATTTTGAATTCTCTTCACGTGAGCTGTTTGCAGTTTGGACAGTGGAGGCTCTAAACTTGAAGTGTTAGGGAGACATTTTTTACTCACAGTATGGCAGTATCTAACGACAAAGTGTATGAAAAATATTAGGGAAATTTACCTTTGGAATTTGGAAAGTGGGATTTGAAAAGGAGAAGATGAAAAATTGGGACTGGATTTCAGAATGGAGTCATTATTATGTTCAATAGTTGTAACCTTGTGTGCTTTATATTTGCAATTTCACATGCAACTTAGTTCGGGATTCAAGTAACTGAATAAAGCTGTTTTTGTGTAGCATATTAAATGAGTAAATGATCCATTATAATATTGTTTTTGCTAATTTCAGAATGATGGAGCAATCATTGATGAATCAAACAATTCTAAGAAAGGTAGACTTTTACTTAATTTTTCTTTTCTGTTTCTTGTTCTTTCTTTTACTTTTACTTTCCTCTTCCCGTCCAGCTGGATGCTACACATAGGGGATCCCATCTATCCAATTTTTTTCCCATTGGATCTAAAGTATATAATTTGTAGCAGACGGTTCAACATTGTGCAAATTAGATGCAAGTCATCCTGTTTCTTTCGACTTAAAGTGTGATGGCCAGTCCCAGAGTGAAAGAAGCAATATTATAATGAGGAATTTCGCTAAAGTCATATGGAGTGTGTTGAAACAATATAATTCCAAACTAAAGGTAATACGAAAAAGAAAAGGATGTTATCTCTTTCCTTAAGGGTGCCTTGACATTGATGTCTATAGATATCTCGTTCTAAATTACACTCTTATAATCAGGTTGCAGAGAAGGAAATAAAAAGTCTTAAAGAATGCATTGGAAGTGAAAAGGAAAAAATTTTGGTGCTGGAAACAGAATTTAATGAGTTTAAGTCTCTCTGCACATGTTGCAAAAGAGGGAAGGTAAAATTGATTCTGAATTTTTCAAATGAAGTTGAATGTATATTGGTTAGGATTTGTTTTCTCAGCAAGTGATTCTATGCTTCAATATAAACAGTTATACTGCTAGATACATACCATTGAATTGTTTGAGTTTTATATGATTCACCTAGAAGATTTTACATGAGAAGATATGTAAGCTTCAGATTACACTCTTACAGTATCATTTTTATGATGGCTTTTTAATTTCAAATGAACATTGTTATGAATAGGAATCATCTCAGACTAGCTTTGACGACCAATCAGATGAAGAGGCTTTGGTTGGTATTTCCTATGCAAAGTTAGATTATGAAAGTTCAGATAGGTGAGTTGTGACTAATATCTAAGTCTAATGATCTTCAGCGTGTGGTTCCAGCTCGTCCTTTTCCTTCCCTCTTTGCTTTGAACTTGTGTGATTAATCCAAATTTACAAACTTTGTAATATGTAGGAAAGTTTGGATCTCCTCGCTAAAAGTAACACATCATAATTCTTTGGATGTTGAGTCTATCAGCAAGATATCAAATGTGAGTTGATTCTTTTGTTATGTATAATTTCTTGGCTGAATTTTGTGAGACTGGTTTTTGGTAATTTAAAATTAAAGTATGTATTGTAAATTGTCAACTATACTTAAAGTTAGAGTACATAAAGGACATGTATATTTCGGCTTCAATATAGTATTAAAAAAGCAGTTAGTAGGTGACTTGAAGCTCCAATCGATTAAAGTTTACCTGATATACTACAAGAGGCATCCCATCATAATGTGTTTTGAAATAACTGCACGCCTTGTTTCATGTGTAAATTTACACAACAGATTTGGGTTAAGTTTACCCCAGCCAAACATAGTATGTGAGCTTCAGATTGCAATGTTATTACGTATTTTATTGACCATACAGGAATCAACGAAGCCTAGACTTGTAGAATCAGATGCAGAAGCTACAACTCCTTGTTCCCAGTTGGATTTTAAAAAATCAAATAGGTTAGTCATGTGAGTAATATATGATCTTCTGCATATTTTTCTTGGCTTTGAAGTTAAACTGATATACTTGTTATATAATTCCTATTCGGTGTAATTATATAGGGAAGTTTTGAGCCCCTCGTCAAAAAACCAGAATCCATTTGAGATTGAGGCTGTGGGCAATATAACAAGTGTGAGTTGTCTCTCCCTTTGTTAATGAGCATGTGTTATTTGTTTCCTATTAATTGATTTCTACGTAGTTATTAGTGCTAATTTAAATTTAAAAATTAATCCGTTGAATTTCAATTACCTAAAAACTGACCATCATGTTAGGTGGCCAATATAGGCCTAAAAACTTCTTTTGTAAATAATGACATTATGAGTTAATTCATCTATTGTGTGAATCTACATACTGGTGCTGTGTGTACATTTTAAATTATAGGTAAGCTTCAGATTGCATCATATATGTTGTTTTCTCATCTTTTCAGGATACATCACCACCATTATCTGTGTCTAGAGTTGATCAAGAAGACGTGCTTGAGCTTAGTACATCCTTGACACATTCAGATTCTGAAAACTCAGATCTGTGCTGCCATAATGCTGTGACAATTGACGAGGCTATGAGCAGGACATTGAGTGTGAGTTGCTTTCCATTTCTTAAAGCATGCATGAGATATTTAACTTGAATTTTTTATCCTATGTTATTTCATTATTTGATGTCCGTTTCTTACAGGAATCAACTGAGCGTAAAATTGTTGAGTCAAATGGGGAGCCTATGCTTGGTGATTGTACACGGTCAGATTCTGAAAAACTAGACCCAAGTGAGGAATTACATGTAAAGCCTGTGGATAGTTTTTCTTGGACGCAATTAGAGTCAGATGAAAAATCTACGCATAGTGCTTCATGTACGCAGTCAGGTTCTGAAAAATTAGATCAAATTGACGATTCAGATGGAAAGTCTGCACATGGGTCTTCACCTATACAATCAGATTCTGAAAAATTAGATCAAATTGATGATTCAGATGCAAAGCCCATGCATGGTACTTGTACACTACTAGATTCTGACAAATCAGATGGAAAGTCTACTTATGGTGCTTCACCTACACAATCAGATTCTGAAAAATTAGATCAAATTGACGATTCAGATGCAAAGCCTATGAATGGTACTTGTACACTACCAGATTCTGAAAAATCAGATGGAAAGTCTACTTATGGTGCTTCACCTACACAATCAGATTCTGAAAAATTAGATCAAATTGACGTTTCAGATGCAAAGCCCATGCATGGTACTTGTACACTACCAGATTCTGACAAATCAGATGGAAAGTCTACGCATGGTGCTTCACCTACACAATCAGATTCTGAAAAATCAGATAAAATTGAGGAGTCAGATGGAAAGCTTATGCCTGGTGCTTCTTGTATGCAAGCAGATTCTGAAAAATCAGATAGGTTAGTCCTGTGACTAACTCCTTAGTGATACTAGCTTGTCTTTATTGGGTTTGAACTAATACGCTTGTTCCTTATTCCTGCTTTGGTGTAATGACATAGGGAAGTCAAGGCCACTTCTTCAAAACCAGGACATCATATTGGTTTGGAGGTGGAGGATGCAATCAAGGTATCAAGTGTGAGTAATATTTGTGGTCTCTTTTTTTTATTGATTTCCTCAAGTTTTTTTTTTTTTTTTTGGCAATTCATGATTTAATGATAATGGTTACGTTATGTAAAATAACCAACAACGACACATTTTCGTTATAAGTTCTACACTTCAACTTCTACTTATGTATTTGATAACGTGATGTTTTTGTTTTTTCTTTGTGTACTGCTTCATAAATAGTAGCCGTTTGTAATAACTAACCATCCTTTGTTTAATCCATTTTCAGGGATTGATGGTATCTTCGTCGTCAATCAAAGATGTCGTTTTGGATTCATGTTCTCCCAAACATATTTCATCTAGTACACGTGACCTTGTGGGAGATCCACTTAGTGAGATAAGAATCAATAACTCCGGCAAACCTCTTAGGCCGAAAAGGTAATTTTGTTTCTGTATAAATGAATCGATGTTTAGCCATGCCCATATTTTGTTTTTGTTCAACGCTTGTGTATTTCATTAAACTGATTACATCTTATTATTTTATGTTTCTTTATCAGAACACTGATGCCTAAGTCATCCATGTTATCAAGGGACTTTACCTTCGATGTTGATGAGAGTGAGAAATTAAAGGTGATTGATTATATGTAGTTTGATATTTAAATTTGGTTCTAGCCAAATCCAACTTATATATGTAAAGATCGATATTGTGTATGGTTTGCAGGGGACAAGAAAGTTAGCTGCAAATGATCAGAAAATATCAAATGGTAGCATCTCTCTTCTGCGCTTGCTTAAAGCTAAAAACAATCCTCATCGAGGAAGTAGGAACTAAATTGAGTAAATTCTAAAACCTTCATCACTTTTAATACGCATAAACGGTAGATGTATATATATATTTTGGGTGGGGAGGGGGAATGGTTATAAATATCTGTTCCCTGCTTGTATAAGTGGCGTTTTGGGCTCTTTCTCCCACAATTAAACCTTTAACTAACGTTTTAAAAAGCTGCCCCAGAAAAACAGAATGAAGTGCCTGTCAAAGAAAGAAACAAAGAATGAAGTGGCAAAAGAAAAGGAAAATGAATGTTGTGATGTTTCTGATTTCTGAATTCTGATATTATCGCTACTGAAAACTATTAACATGTCAGAAAATTATTGGCACAATATCATCTTTCTTACCATTATGGTGCTTAAGGGCATGTGTATTATATACTTATAGTTAGTATATAATGCTCATGCCTAATTTTTTAAACTATGATTTTATATACAAATATACAATGTCTAATTTTTTTTTGGTTAATTTTAGAATACATATACATAATTTTGTTTCATTATTAAGTAGCGGTATTGTCTGAATAAATAATTAAATACAAAAAGAAATAAGTCACCGACGAAAATCCATGTCGGCAATTTTCTTTGCTTACATATGATCCTAATTTTTTTATTTTTTATTTTTGGACTTGATCCTAATTTCTATCTATCTAATTATGCGGAGCCCCTTTTTATTGTTAATTCCCGCATCAATGGCGTGTCTTCCCAGTTTGTAGGTCAATTTGGCATTTAATTAAGCCTGTACATTTTGGTTTTATTGGCGGTCTAATTCGCAATACAATAGTGTTAAAATTATGATTAATATTTATGTTTATTTGACTTGTTCGCAACTATTAATTAGCACATCACTTATTAAATATTTTATGGATAAAAAGTATTGAATATAATAGAATAATAATATGTTAAAATCATCATCATTGACTAAATATTTTTTTTTTGTCTAAATGTCACTATTATTATATTATTGAATAAAAAGCACAACATAACAATCCACTTGTAATACCTACTTTTACTTTTATTATCATTTTTTTTTACAGAACTCTTATAATAATGTTAGACAGAGGTAACACAGTGAGTATGTAGTACAGTGTACTAGGTGGTTATCTAAGGAATGTGATATTATATGAAAACGCTAGATATTGATCCAGCATGGTCCACCATCACTGCCTCTGCCCAGTAGGGTGTAGATTTCATTTTCCCAGTACTCCCAACAAGCAATAATAATTAATAATACCAACATGTCCGTAGTAGTAATAATAATAATAAATGATTATTCATATGAAGATGACGTCTTTTAAATAATTCAATGTATTTCACTAAATTACTTATATATTTTAGCTATCGATATTACAGTAAAAAATTTTGTGTAAACAGGTAACTAACTAAATAAATAAAATCAAGTGGTATGATGTTTGGAGAAACTAATAATAATTTACTCTGCCAAAAAACCACATGTATCTTACCAAAACCAAGTGATCACACCTTTCAGCTCCGCCAACCAATTACTCTACCCCCTCCTCCTGTATCCAACAAGCACCAAATTCATAAATCATATCACTCTTAACTCTTAAGTCTTAATGCCAGAATCTCCGATCAAAACTGACATCCACTGTGCATTATATTGGTACCACACAAAAACAAAATGGAAATTCTTATTTATTCACATGAAATTCCATAATCTATGTATATATCTCCAGATCAACATTCTACACAAAGCTATTACTATATAATAATTATATATGTATCACTCTAAATTAATATGAACAAGTACCAAACATACGGTAAAGCTGCCGCATATATATATATAATAATACCCAACAAAGAAAAAAAAATTCAACAAAATCGAAGCGGAAATCTTGTAGTAGCAACAAAGACATATAAATTTACGGTGTGTTAGAAAGCAGGGTAGTAAGGAATCTGGTGTGGGAGTCTGAAACGGAGGTGAGAAGCAGGGGATCTAACCGCGACGCCGTGCCAGCATATGCCTCCCTTGCACATCTCATGGTCATGAGGGTTTAGGGTCTGAGCATGACGGCGGCTGAAAGGACACGTGGCTTTACGCGACAAGTCCCAGGTGAGTGTGGCCACAAGGATCACACCCACCACCGTTGTGGACACAATCACCACAAACCCACCACCGAAGCTTCGTCCACACACAATAAGCCCGTAGGCCTTAACGCACGCGATCACTGCCACATAGATCGTCGTCAGGTTGCTCACAACTACATCACATACCGCCATGGAAAGAGAGAAAAAGAGAAAGAGAGAGAGAGTGAGTGAGATAAGTGATAACTTTTAACTATTTGGTGGCTTGCTTAGCTTACACACATTCCTTTGCTTTTGTGACTCGTTTATTAAGTCTTAGGAATTGCAATGAATATTGCAAAAAAGGGAAAGCGAAATGGATCCACTACGTTGTCCTCCACCCGCCGATTTTTCCAAGCACCAATCATCTCCCTCCACGTGTCTGATATTCCAATCATTCTTACGTGTCGCTTATGAATTTTGCTTTCCTAATTTTTCACCATCTTTCCCATTTCCCACCCTCTTTGCTGCTCTCCTTACTCATTTATGATTAAGTTGTTAATTAATTACCTTAAACAGTTATGCAAAAGTCATTTATCTATTGGAAATATTTGGTATGGTATCCTAAGATTGCTTTAATTTTTTTTTTTTTATAAATATCTTGTTAAGTGAGTACACATCAAATTATCAACATTCAATTTTAGCCTCCACAATTAAGAGGGTCTTTTATTTAAATAAAAATGAAAAACGTTATTTACGTTTTTTGTTGTCATTCATTGTTATTCGAGTAGTTTTAAATAATCAATAAAAAAATAAATAACTTAAATTAGATTTTTCTTCTATTTATTTAGATTTTATAAGTTTTTAATCGTGTGATATAAAACGTTCTTAATTTATTAATTGATTTATTTGGTTAAAAAAATATTAATTGCTTATAATTTTTTTATTATTTACATTTTTCCCCTCTTATTATTATTTATGTTTTTGTTCAAAATATGATATATTTAGCTAATATATTAGCTAACGTTAAATTTATAATTTATCATTTAAAATTAAAATATTTTTGAAAAATTGAATGTTAGTTATAATAAAATGGATTATATGACATTACTCTTGAAATATTAGTTGATTTGCCAACAAAACAAGAACAAGTATTTATATATTTACATTTATATTTTAAAATTAAATAATAAGTTATGTAGATGATAACTTAAAATTAAGTAACGCCAATATACTAATATTTCTTTGCGAAATAACCATCAATTTATATTGAACAATTCTATTTCCACATATTTTACTCTCAAACAAAAAATATGTGTAATAATATTGAATAACTCATTATTTAATACGCCACCAAATATATGTATAATTTAACTTATTTTTAATGTATATTTAATATTTCAATACATATTATATACTAATGACTAATTTTATGACTGATTTTAATATATACCTAATATAACCCTATAATATTATCCGAAAAATATAAAACAACACATATATCTTTGCACAATTTGATAAATAATACATATTTTTATTTAAATAGTAAAAAAGGTCCAATTAAGAGTAGTATTTAATCATTTTATCTTGTATCTATTTTTAGTCGGACTTTTTTTAAATAAATAAATAAAATTTCAAATTTATAAACATATGCGTGGCTACACGAATTTACCAAAATAAGTCTTCCTTACTTATCTCGGGCCCAGTGGTCCCGGAATAGAGTTTACATATATCTCGGGTTCACTGAGCCCGAGATAGCCCCTTCCATGACTGATTTAACGTATCTCGGGGTCTCAGAGCCCGGAACAGCTATTCCAGGACCACTGAGCCCGAGATAGGGTCCGAATTCATCTATAAAAAGGAGCTCAAGAGCCGCCTCAAAGCATTCAATCATTTCATACAATCTCCCACTTCCAAAAAAAAAAGGAATGAATGTTAATAATTTCGTGGTTGTCACTCTCTATCCAAATGGAGAAATGGGGCGCGACAAAGATGGCATCTGATTTCGATCCCCCACTCCGATAGTGTTTCAGATGTATCCCGTTGTTACCCTGGAGAAGCTGAAATCAGTCATCCTGCGCAACATGGGGTTGGGGGCTGTTGGAACGTCATTAGTGAGACGGGTTGCTTACCGTCTTCTTAACGTCTTTCCTCCTGATCCATTCAAATTCAAGATTTTCTAGGTTGATAGCGATGAGCATGTGCGTGCTCTGTTTGACCTGCACCGTAGGTACGGGACTCGTGAAGTGATGAAGCTGCTTACGGAGATGCAGAGCATGCCGGAGGTTGTTGGGGGTTCGTCTAGCTCGAACGGTGTGATACCGTGCTCGCCCATCCACTGTCCGGCACCGGAAGTGCCTATGCTGATGGATGATAATTCCGGAGAGGATTCTGATGAAAAATTTGTGCCCAATATCGAGGAAAGCTCAGACGGCTCGGAGTTCGTGTCGGAGTCTCAATCCCAAGTGAATCTGTCTATCCTAGCACGCCACCGCAGCAGACGTCCCTCCTGTACATCCCGGGCTCCCTGCCGAGTTCCAATGAGCCCGTTCAACGTTTCAAAGATTAACCACACATGTGTATGAAAAAAAAATGAAATATAACTGACACAAATGCATATTCACATACCTCTCAGCCAACGGCCACGCATCTACTGCCAACTCAGGGGGCACATGCCGGGAAATCTGTGGTAGATCCACGACAATATCAGCGGAACACATTCGACAATATCCGTAGTATTCTTCTCTGAAGCACTGCAGAGTGATCTGTACGTCCAAGCAAGTACAGCATTCCCCCACGAAAGTTGGGCACACGCGGTGAAGCCCCTCAGCAACGGGAGCCATCGAATGTGAACCAAGTTTCCAGACTTATCTGGCATGAAGTACCCACCAATGAAGAGCATGATGTAGCATCTGGCGTACTGACGCAGCATGTCGGGATCAGCGTCTACTGGAATGTGCTGCAATATCTCCCGTAGCTAGACCATCTTAATGGCAAATGACTCCTTCCGGGCGTTGGGCGGAACAAGTGGACGTGCACCTAGGTACTGCTCTACCATGTCCCACGGCTGCTGCTAATAATGCTCCTGAAAATCCCGCATACACTCTCCAACAGGATCCCCATCCGTACGGAGACCAAGGTGGTATGCCACATCCTGCAGCGTGATGGTGCACTCACACCACGGGAGGCAAAACGTATACGTCTCCGGCCTCTAACGCTCCACAAATGCTAACAAGAATGGAGCGTCGAAGGCGAAGTCCCGCAGCTGGATGACGTGTCCGAAATCGGCTTCTATCATGAACGGCATCAACTGTTCCGGAACAGGCATAAGGAAGGAACAACGCCTGAGCAATAATACTTTCTCTCTCTACAACAATTTAACAATATTTTATATTAAATCTACTTATTTCTGTTACTGATATAAATACTTTCTACTAAAAAAATACAAAAAATTATTAAACTATTAGGATTTCCTAATTAAGAAATTATTTTATAGAGATAATGCTAAATTATTTATCATGCACATTATCCTAAATCAAACTACACTCCGCTAATATCTAAACTAAACAAAATATTATTAGTTATATCAAATAAGTATAAAAATTAATTGAATAATTAATTAACAGGTTACTAAATTAATATATAAAAATACATGTTAAACTAAGTAGTTTACCCTAAACATAATTAATTAGTAAACATAATTATGCTAAATTATGTAACGTAAATATTATCATAAACTAACATATAATACACTAAGTCAACATTTATTGACCTAGTCTAATATTACCTACATTCATCGTAATTATACAACATAATTGAAAATATAAAATTTTTAGGAAGCAAAACACCAACCAGAGCGCCTACGATGTGATACTCACGGTTGAGCCGCGATAAACTCTCTACAGCCTGTGGGACTTCCCTTAGCCGGTACGCCTTGGCCTGCTTCCTCAGCCGGTTTGGGAGCAGGCTCTGCTCGTGCGACTCTTCTGGAGCGTCCCCGAGGAGCCATTCTATCACACAACACTAAGAAATGAATGAGAGTGCCTAGAAATGAAAATATGGAAGAGAGAAGGGATAAAATGGGTGAATTTCGGGTCTGCCTGCCTTTTTATAGGCGCAGACCCTATCTCGGGCTCAGTGGTCCCGGAATAGTTATTCCGGGCTCTAAGACCCCGAGATACGTTGAATCAGTCCTGACAGGGGCTATCTCGGGCTCAGTGAACCCGAGATACGTGTAAACTATATTCTATATTCCAGGCCCACTGAGCCCGAGATAAGTAATGAGAGATTATTTTCGTAAATTCGTGTAGTCGCGCCTATGTTTATAAATTTAGAATTTTTTTATTTATTTAAAAAAAAAATCCATTTTTAGTCATTCCATATTCCCATTCACATATTGTGTCCATGGATAAACACAAAATTTCCTTTTTATATATATGCTAAAATCATTAAATCAATCAATATGAATATGTTAGTGAAATCCAAGAAGATCTAAGGAAACCAGAAATTTCCACGTGTATAAGCAAAGCTGGAACCTCTAACCAATAAAATCATGCCACGTTTCACAAGTAGCAGTGGCACTGCCAATCAAATTGATCGTAGACTTGGAATTATAAGTCGTTCCGTGGAGTCGTCCCTAACATTGACGTTCTCCACGTCAAGAAAAACAGAATAAACCAATAAAGTCATGCCACGTTTCAATACTACATCCTGAACCGTCAGATCATCCACGGTGGCAAAATAAAGCGACTCAGAGCCCCGTTCCACAAGTCCCCGTGACGATCACGGTAGCAATGCAAAACCCAAGTATATAACGAACCAGAGAAGAGTCACTACACTGGTAGAATAGAAGTGTGCGAAACCGAAGAAGGTACTAGAAAGAAACGAAGCTAGCTACTACGATGAGGAAGTGGACGCTCCCTTCCGCTCTTCTTCTCCTTTCTCTCCTCCTTCTATTTGCAGATCAAGGTGAACCATCACTCATTCATTACTCGTCTTCTTCTTTTTTTCTGCTTTCTAGTTAGCTCTTAATAGTTCTTAGCATTTCGAATTTGAATCTAATTTAGTAATTTACGGTGTTTGGATAGGTCGCAAGCTTCAGGCAAATGCCGAAGCTGATTCTGACGAGCTTGTAGATCCACCTAAGGTTGAGGACAAGATCGGTGCCGTTCCTAACGGTCTTTCCACAGATTCAGATGTCGTCAAGAGGTGCTTTAATTTCCGTGTGTTTTAGTTTTTGCTCTTGTTTTTTGTTAATCCGTTATTTGATGAGTGGAAATGTGTGTTTGTGTGATTCTTAGGGAGGCGGAGTCGATCTCGAAGAGATCTCTTCGCAGCAACGCGCAGAAGTTTGAGTTCCAGGCCGAAGTTTCTCGGCTTATGGATATTCTCATCAACTCTCTCTACAGCAACAAGGATATTTTCCTCAGAGAGTT
>JASCZI010000008.1:312504-331005 GCA_036250425.1 Stylosanthes scabra
GTAGAGCTGTCAATCATTGATTAATTTGTGCATACTTTGCTTTGCAGGTGTGTTTCATATTCTATGTACACAGGACTGAAGATCAAAACTGATCATCATAGGAATAACAAATACCATTAGACATTCCAAGAAAATCAAATAATAAATTTTCTAACCTTTTAAAGGAAGATTTAAGGACTCCATTTCCTTAATCTTTTGTTGATAATCTTGTTCAAAACGGTTATAAGCATTTAACTCATGGTACAATTCCTACATAGAAAGGATAAAAAGAGTAATTCAAAAATGGGCATGGACTACACAAAAACCTGGAATAGTACCCTTATGTTAATAAGTAAAGAACTCAAAGAACATCATAAGTATAAAATGAAAATAATATGAACAACATATAGATACAAGCATAATATCTCAAAGTCAAAACAGTGTAAAGATCAAATATCTATTGATGAAAATCATTCAGCAAACATGGAATAACCAGAATGACTCATGCATCCATCAGTTTGTTGAGACATGCAAAGATTAAAAGGAAAAATGACAATAGGCTTACAGAAGTATGCTGAGCTAGACTGGTAATCTCCTGCATTGTCTTTTCAGCCTCTTCCTTGGATTGCACATCACCGAAGGCATGATCCAAGTCTAATCTGAAAATTTTTGTACAAAATTCTAATGAGAAATGTTCGTAAAAGGTAATACTCTAAGAATTCAATCAGCATAAATGTACAATCATGTGATAGGCCATGCAAAACAAATGCACCTTGAGAAATATCGATCTAGATTGTGCCACTGTGGATCTTTACACATATTTCCAAATCTAGCAACTTCCCGTGAGAAACCACTTAGTTCATCCCTACAAATTGCCCCCAAAACCAGAGATAAATAACATTAAAAAAGAACTTCAACCCTGAAAGACAACACTGCCTCTTGAATGAACTAAACCTACCTTTTGTCAGCCTCAGCAAGATTAATTAACTCAGTCATATCAGTTGAAACTAATTGCTGAACTCCTTCTGATTGTAGAATCTCCTTTTTAAGGAACTGAATATTCTCTTCTGAAAGCGATTGAAACAGAATTGACCCTTTGGTTATTGTATTAGCTACTTCAAAAGCCAATATAGATATTTTGTTGCCTCTAGAAGCCATTCCAGAGACAAACCCACTGTTGGTGTTTAACTTTGGCATGCCACTCCCAAGTGAGTCTAGAACATCAACAGCCTTCTCACTAGCTCTTCCCAGAAAAGAGCCCCTGTGGATGAACTGCCAAAAGCATAGAATTCCACAATTAGAATTAACAGCATACAGCATTTGAGGGAAAATCACTATTCAAATAACAAAAGTCAAATCTATGAACTAAAACAGAAACAATCCAAGTGAATCCACTTCCAATTCCACAATTAGAATTAATAACAGACTGCATTTTAGGGAAAATCACTTGTTCAAATAATGAAGTCAAATCTATGAACTACAACAGAAACAATCCAAGTGAATCCACTTCCAAAGTCAGAATTTTTGTAATTTCACTACATTCTATGGAAAACTAACTGCATCCAATTAAGACATAGAAAGATCAGCAGAGATTGGAAAATACCTGTTTTGCCCCTTTCGGAGCGGGACTGGAGGACTTGTTGAGTTCGCCGGAAAAATCAGCGACCTGCTTCTTTTGCTTCTTGCCACCGCGGCTATTACTCCTTGAATCTGAAAAGGCTTCTGATTTTTTGTTTGTAAAGCTATGTTCCTTCTTAAGCTTCCCAGAAAACCCCAAAGTGTTCTTCCCTCGGAGGTCAGCATTGCCCTCAGCCATGCCAGCTGAACAAACCGCTCCCATTTTTTCTTCAATTAGGTTTCACCACTCAAAACAGCAAACCTAATGCTTCCTCAAATTCAGTTTCCGCAGCTTCAAAACAACAACAACAACTAGCAAAAGAAGAAAAAAGAAAGAAAGAAAGAGAGTTTGTTAGGTGAGAAATTGAAAGGGGAAAAACCAAAACGCCATGTATCTATAAATTAAAAGCACGGTAGTTGAATTAATGGTAGTATTAGTACCTAGAGAATGTGAATTGGGAATGGAGTTGGAGAAGGAGAAGGAAAGAAAAGTCGCTGAGAATTTACGACTATGGAGGGTTTGACTATCATCATAAATTGAAAGATAGACATACATAGATGACGTGTTGGTGCAGTGTTGTGTTGCGTCGACGATGATATTCGTAACGTTGAATATTTTGAAAAAACCAAAAATCAATAAACTAAGCTTCTTGTTGGTAAAAGTAAACCCTTTATTTAATTAAGTGAGAGGAAAAGGAACGCGCAAATGGAATGTAAGGATTGGAAATTTCGGAGGATCAAGTATTTGACTTGGAATGAAGGAAGAGAGAGAAAGTGAGACGTGGCATGAAATGAGACGAGATCATTGAATATCTACTGCCTTCTTTCTGGACACTTTAAAAAAAAAAAAGCGTGAAAACCCAGGCGGTGGTAGTATTAGTACAACTGCAACCAGCTTGAATTTTTCTCTGCATTCACTTTTTCTACGTAAAACTAATTGCAACTAGCCAACTACAATTCTATATTTATTTATCAATATATATATGTGCATTTTAGTTTTTAACAAGTAACAACCATTTGACAGGTGATAAAATGAGCGAATAATGTTATGTACACATTTGAAGGCTACGTGGAAACTAAATTACGGCGACATGTTACTATGTTAGTCGTCGTTCGTTTTTTTCTAAATCATATCATGTTATCACCCCCATTGTCAAGTGTTTTACACAGTTTTTCTCTATTATTTAGACCTGAGACTATTTATATAAAGGTAATTATATTTCAAACGTTAAGCTGGTTTCTTTTAAATTCTTTTTTTAAATATATTTAGGAGCATAATACAAACTCACGTGAAATATACTCAAGTGTAACCTAAGTTTGAAATTGAAGAGTAGTACATAGCTAGAAATGACAAATTCAGAGTTGTGGTTTCTCTTCAAGGCTCCGCAGTCACATGACGAAATAGAATTTTGGAAATTTTCAATTGAATTTTTCTTGTGCAAGTACTATGTTTACTCAAACAACTATGTTAGATAACTAACAAAATTTCAGCCAACAACTTAAATTGAATGTTTTATTTCTTTAGATTTCAGATGTTCTGTTTTTAAGTTTCGAATGTTCTGTTTCTAAAATAATATAAAGTTTATTGAAGTTACTTTAGGTTTCAGATGTTCTATGGCTTATATTGTGGATGTTCTGTAAACAGTAATTTCGAATGTTGGTTAATTTATTGGTTAAAAAATTATTGTTTACCTATACTTTTCCTTACTCAAAAATCAAAATTCACGTTTGATTTTCACGTAGATGGACTTTTTATCAATCCTCAACGATGGGACCGTGGAGCGTGGACTTCCAATTTTTTTTTGCATGGTGGGCTAATTCATGGGCTATCTTTTCTTTGGATCTGACGATGGGCTAAAATTCTAAAACAGATTATTGGTATTTTTGTTTGCCCAAAACAAAATAAACGGGTTAAGTAGTTTGTTCGGTGTTTAGGGATGCACCGAAAATTTGTGCAATAATAGAAATGGCAACAATAATTAAAAACAGTTGGAAGGGTGGGGCCAGTGGGCTTAAGAAAGAGAACGTGGGTGGGGTAGAACTATGCGCTGTGCATAGGTGGTGCCCGTACCATACCTTGAAGATTGAGCGGCACATGACACCACACTGGAAAACAAAATATCCCGCCCTTCTATTATTTACCATCTTATCCCTCCTCCCATTTCCCCATTAAAAATCCCAACCCCTCTCTTCTCAATTCTCACTCACTCACTCACTCACCAAAACTAAAATATCTTTCTCTCGGAGAAGTAACCGCCGCAGTAGCCATGAGAGAGATCTTGCACGTTCAGGGAGGCCAATGCGGGAACCAAATCGGTTCCAAGTTCTGGGAGGTGATCTGCGACGAGCACGGCATCGATCCTACCGGAAAGTACAACGGCGAAGCCTCCTCTGATATCCAGCTTGAGAGGATCAATGTCTACTACAATGAAGCCTCTGGTGGAAGGTACGTTCCTAGGGCTGTGCTCATGGATCTTGAGCCTGGTACCATGGATAGCATCAGATCTGGTCCGTACGGTAAGATCTTTCGCCCTGATAACTTCGTCTTTGGCCAGTCCGGTGCCGGAAACAATTGGGCGAAAGGTCACTACACCGAAGGTGCTGAACTCATCGACGCCGTTCTTGACGTCGTTCGCAAAGAGGCCGAGAATTGCGACTGCTTGCAAGGTATTTTCGTTTCCTTCCTTCCTTAATTGTGCTTCTCTGCATTTAGCTTAGTTTCTCTGTCTGTTGTTTGAACGATCTTCCCGATTAAGCTCCTTTGATTGCGATTCGTTTTGAGTAATGTTTGTGATACAATGTGCCTGTAGATTTGTTTGGTTTTATGAGGTATAGTAATGCTCGAGAATTGATCTGTTAAAGTTCAAAGCGAAACAATGTGAAATTCGACGACTAAGTTTGACTCAATCGCTGAATTGATTATACACTATAAACCATATTTTATAGTTGCTATTGATCATTTGTACTTGTTTGTCAGAATCATAGAACACTTTCTAAGAGATCCGATTCTCTTTTGTAGAATAAATATTTTATGCAATTATGAATACTATGGGGATATTGATAAATGGAAACCATGGATCGAAAGTAAATCACTGGGATCCAGGAAAAGAAAACGCCAGTGATACATATTTATACTTGTTTTCTGGATTGTTTATTCTCTCTGTTATCCGTAGGTCTATCAAAAGAAAAGAAAAAGAAACAGAGGATAATAGTAGATCTATAACTGTTACGATCAGGATTTTTTTGTGACAGCTTTCCACTACAATAATTGCTGCTCAATTATTTTTCTCAACTTGGTGAGGCTGATTTGTTAACATGGACATGGTCCCAGTTTTCTAGACTCGAGACTCGTAAGTTATTCTTTTTATGCATTTTTTTCACCCTTCTCCAGTTCTCTCATTAGTCTTTGCTTGATTGTCAAAACTGGGTTCTTTTTTGTGTAAATAAACCATGGAATTAAGTTGGATGAATAATTAAACATGAAACTGAAGTATGAAGCAAGATCGAATTACATTCTAATAATCTAATCGGAGTTTGTTTTTGGTATGGATCTCGTGCAAATGAATAGGTCACACCATATATTAACTAACTAACTAACTGATCTGCTTCTAGTTAGAACTGGAATACACTTGGAACCATATGATAAAGCAGCCCAATAGTTTATTCTCTGTCGGATTTTTAATAGTTTATTTTTGTTTGACATTTCAAGACTCTTTTTGAACTTATGGGTATCTGTTGTCCTTTATTCTAAATATTATGTTTGATTTTGTCAGGTTTTCAAGTTTGCCACTCGCTAGGAGGAGGCACTGGTTCTGGCATGGGAACACTTTTGATCTCGAAGATTAGGGAGGAATACCCAGATAGAATGATGCTCACATTCTCGGTTTTCCCATCTCCAAAGGTCTCAGACACTGTTGTCGAGCCATACAATGCAACTTTGTCGATACACCAGTTGGTGGAAAATGCAGACGAATGCATGGTTCTAGATAATGAAGCACTTTATGACATTTGCTTCAGGACCTTGAAACTCAGCACCCCAAGCTGTAAGTATTATCTCATCTGTTCCGAATGCTTTAAAAGATTATGCATATAACCAGTTAATAATAACCTCTGTTAATTTCTTTCCTTGGTGATTTACCTGCAGTTGGAGATCTGAACCATCTGATTTCTGCAACTATGAGTGGGGTTACGTGCTGCTTAAGGTTCCCTGGTCAACTGAACTCTGACCTCAGGAAGCTGGCTGTCAATCTGATCCCATTCCCACGTCTTCACTTCTTCATGGTGGGGTTTGCGCCTCTCACATCTCGTGGGTCGCAGCAGTATGTCTCCCTCACGGTTCCAGAACTGACTCAGCAGATGTGGGACGCCAAAAATATGATGTGTGCTGCTGATCCTCGACATGGCCGTTACCTGACGGCTTCAGCAATGTTCAGGGGAAAGATGAGCACTAAAGAGGTGGATGAGCAAATGATCAATGTGCAGAACAAGAACTCCTCATACTTCGTTGAATGGATTCCCAACAATGTGAAGTCCAGTGTGTGTGATATTCCACCCAAGAATCTAAAGATGTCGTCCACCTTCATTGGAAACTCAACATCAATTCAAGAGATGTTCAGGAGGGTCAGTGAGCAGTTCACTGCTATGTTCAGGCGCAAGGCTTTCTTGCACTGGTACACTGGGGAAGGAATGGACGAGATGGAGTTCACTGAAGCAGAGAGTAACATGAATGACCTAGTGGCGGAGTACCAGCAATACCAGGACGCAACCGCTGAGGATGAGGAGGAGGAATTATACGAAGATGATGGTGAAGAGGCTTATAACGAGTAGAATCAAGAATGTTTGCTACCTAAGAAGAAATCATGCCCCAATTATAGCCACCTAAACCGCTACACGGCTTCACCACCCATCGTGTATCTACGGCCATATGCAATTCTGAATTGTATCTCCTTATATTTTGCCGATTTACTCTTTCAAATGTTTTACTTTTGTATTCTGAGATGTGGCCCGTCAGACACAGGCAATAGTTTATTCATATATACCCCTATTCCCGTTTAATACTATGCATGCAAGTTCATGAGTTTAGTTTGGTATGCTTTCAATTAATCAATTCACATTGCATTTAGGAAACTTGTGGGATTCGATCATGTGAAACTTGAAAGATACACCACTCCCATGGGTCTTCTTTGTTAGCTGATCCAGTTTTGGGGTTATGAAGTTTCAAAGAAAAACGTTTAAGGCCATAAGTTATAAGTAACAGCTGCTTTTAGGTATTCATGTTCATTGGGTGATGCTTTTGTGTCGTTAATCATTTTGATTTTATGAATTAAGATAATAGCGTGCTAAAGCCTTTGATCCGTGCTTGCTTGGATACAGATTCACACATACAGTTAAAAACATTAAAAGTCTAGATTAAGTTCTGGCTTATTATTTTAACATGTTTGGGAACAAATATCAAGAAACAATTACAAATTAAAATATAAAAATATATTTGAGATTAGACAGTGGCCAAGGCAAATAATCCAAGCAAAGAAGATTATGAAATTGAAAAAAGAAATAAAAAATTAGGAAAGAGCATCAGAGTCATGGAAGTATGAGGATAAAACATCGCTCGTCAAATGGACGTGCTTCTCATAATCCCAAAATAAATTCTCGTCACTTGCTCATTTAAACGTTAAAAAATGATCCACTTGCAAAAATAATAATAATATCCGAATTAATGAGTGAGGACCAACCGACTGAGGAGGCGACAGGAAAATCAAAATCAATACAAAAACAGAAAGAAATCATATGACGATATGATTTAATCAGCACACGAGCCAATTTGAGTTATGAGATACAGATATAGAGGAACAGAGCATGTGTCCCTGACTCCCTGGCAAATTATCTTGGATCTACCACACCGTCACTTGATTAGCTTTTATAGCCTACACGACATAAGACCTAGGGTTTTCTTATTGGGCCAAAGTTCATAACTCATTAACTCATGTTTGGGTATGCGCTTCCTAAGTATTGGATTCAACTGCTTACATTATACTTGCTCTCCACCCGCCAACACTACTATATGAAAAAAGTTTGGTGCTCTTTTTTCTTTTTAATATATATATATATATATATATATAAAAGTAGGTTATATAAGTAATTTTTTTTCCCTTTTAAACCAAATATATGTTAAGGAGTGAAGATGTTCGAACTCAAGGAGGATAATGTCATTTAAGTTACAGCTAGTTGTCTAAGTTATAAGTAATCTTAAATCTAAGTATTCTTTCTTAGGATATAAAATAATTTCTATCTTAGCTTAAGGTTACATTTCTATCTTAAAAGAGAAGGTGAGAAAAGAGAATGTAAGCATAGAGAGTAAAAATAAGATTTAAAAAGAAAGGGTTGAAATTGATTTCTAAGTAGTTGTTCCTCACTGTAGTCAAACTTTCATGTATTAGATCATTTGATGCAGAATCAAATAGAGTTTTGGCAATTGACCGTAAGAAGTAAGAACTGATAATTAGTAATTAGAAATCCCTCCAATATTAATTTTGGCTCCACCCTACTAGTCAAGGGAAAGGCTATAAAAATATCAATTTGGTGGACATAGATAGAAACTTAATGCTTCTAATAAGTCATAGAACATCATCCACTTAATAACTTACAAGTCTCGCATTAACAGCAATCAATGGTGATACCACTATGCAAGAATTGGATAAAATTCGACTAGAGCACAATTAAGTTACTTTCCGCCTCTTAGCCTTAGATAAAACTAAGTCATCATCGTCAGAATCAGAGTCAGCCTCGGCTTTCCGCTTCTTGGACGGCTTTGTTGTGGAGTTTGTGGTCTTCTTCTTAGCAGAAGGTAGAGGAGAGGATGTGTTTTTCTTCTTGACAGATTGGGCACTTCCTTTTGCTGCAGATACAGCTTTAACTGGAGAAGTAATCTTCTGTTGCAGACCTTTCTTTTGCTTCTTTTCAAATATTTTCATAGCCACCTCTTTAGGAAGCAAGCCTGACTCCATCAACCTGCATTTACATTCAATAAGAAATAAACAATTTGAATCCAAGATTCCATATTAAAAATGCAACACCATACTCTTCAACATTAAGCTAGGTCAAGTTGGTAGTTGGGGGTGAAAGATAGTGATTGGTTCAAATGGATGAAGACGGTTGATATTGCAACTCCAAGGAAAATGTTATGAATCTATGGAGTCATTAATCTTAAACACGCAATAGAAAAAGAAAAACTAGATATGCAAATGCCAATTTCAGATACATTAGAAGGCATTCTACAGCCAATTACTTGTTCTGGGTTTGCAAATTAAAGGGGCAGGCCATGTTCATAAGTTTAGTTAAAACTAAACACACACATCCTCCAAGTCTAAAAAAAGAACAGAAAAAAAGAAAACTTAGATCCTCGATCATCTTATAATTGACATGATTCAAACAACCCTAAGATACTTTGCTTCAAAGTTAATTCATCAAAATGACCCTTGATGAATGATGAATGATTACTCAAGCACAAAATTGGATTTTCATTGGAACTGAAATTTATATTTGGTATAAAATATTAAACCATAACAATATTAAGTACTTCAGCTTTTCATTAGATCCTAAGAGCGAGATCAAAAATACAAAATTCTTCTAAGAAAAATGATGGCACACGTATCCTTTACTTTCATCACAGCCAATTTGGTGTATTTAAAAATGCTAGAGATGCTATAAAAGCATGAAGAATGGTTTCTATACAATCAGGCATTAAAGAGCATGGTGCTACTAATACAAAACCCAGTTTGTGTCACTTAAACAATGCTACCATTTTATAGGAATTCAGTTAAATGTGGCCCTAAACAAACTTGAAATTTCAGGAGTTTGAGACATTGATGTATATTCCATCTATACATTGAGACAAAAGTTTCAAAATTTGAAACATTCTGATTTTTTCTTGTAAAACTACACTAAACAGTAATGAGTCTCCAATCCTCAGCAAATCATTGTAAGGAAGGAATGAAAACTCACCAGACTTGTGACATTTCACTTGTGGGAACTTGCTCATATAGACTCTCATAGAAAATCCTAAGAGGATCTTTCTGAAATTTCACAAGGGAACAAACACCACAACACACTGTGATTACATGCTACAACTGAAAAAAGCTATGAAGAATAACAGGAAAGTGAAGCATGTAACTACCTCCTCAGGTGGATCTCGTTTCTGGCCAGGTAAATCATACACCTTCTTCTCTCTCTTCTTTGTCTTCTTAACTTCTTCCTCCTTCACCTTCTTCTTCTTCTTCTTCGCTACTTCCTTCATCACCAAAAAAAGCACACATTATGAGAAGAAAAAAAAGAAGCAAAAATGGCGACATTCATTCTAGGAAGAAAGCTTCAATGTTGAGAAACCTTGGAATTGTTGGAAGCTCTTTTGGCGAGAGGCACGTCGCCTTCTTCGTCGGAGTGATTCTCCTTCTTGATTTTGGAGCGAGAGGCGGCGGCGGAAGGCTTAGGTTTGAGGGGTTTGGAAGAATCATCGTCGGAATCTTCTTTCTTTACTTTTGGTAGCTTTGGGGTTGCGAGTTTTTTGGAAGACGAAGAAGTCTTATTGTTGGTGTGGTTGTTGTCCTCTTTCTTCACCGGCTTCGATTCTTCTGACGGCATTGTTCCGGTGATGGTGACGGTGGGAGCAGCGCCACACTCTTTCACTTGGGCTATCGCATTCGCAACACAGTTGGGGTTTCGAGCTCCAAAACTTTGCGTTTTGAACTTGTTTGACTTTGACTATCACAGAATTTAATTGGGCCCTAACAAGGCCCACCATTTGACCCATTATTCTTGGGGACTAGGTCTTAAAGTATAAAAAAACTTGACCAAAAAATGTAAATAAAAAACAAAGAGAAAAGTCCAGCCCAAAAAAAATCAAGTAGGATTGATCTAATGAGCTCACTAATCCGCTTAAACAAGTGTTGGGATTTGAATCCCGCCTTATACATGCAACAATCCATTGGCCAAACAAACCCTTAAATAAAGCTTCGATTACGAATGAATTAACCCTTAGCCCTAGGAGATATCGTGGAAAAAGAATAATTTATATATATATTTTTATATTAACTAGAAAACTACTGATTCTAATTTAATTTGGCTGAAAACAATTATACATATGAGTATGAATATATTCTGCTTATTATTATTCTTGTACAGTACAAGTTGTTTGGTATGAATCCAAGGTGGCTAGTGATAACTCGGTGGGCATAAAAGCTAAAAGAAGAAACTAAAATGAAAAAGAGAGAAGATGGTTCGATTTGGAGTGGAGATAGAATCAAGAATCTGAGTAAAGGCAACATAAACCAGAGAATGACACACAGAGACACGAAGACACATTCGATTACTTTATCTTTTTCTCTTTTGTGCTGCATTATAAATTGTACTGTGTCATAACTAGAGAAACTTAGCAGTTAAGAGAGAAGAAATATGGTGTGGCCATTGAAGGAGAGAAGGGGTCCAGCATGGAAGCAAGGTTGGACAATGAACACCTTGTCATCCATATCAGCGCCTCCATTACAACTAGTATTCGTAGTTTTCATTGTCATGTTCTTGCTATTACTCCCTTCTTACATTAAATTCAGGACAACCATGCAAACAGCAACCATCAACCTCAACTTTCTCCTCATGATTCTTCCACTTGTCTTAATACTCGTTGCACATTCCATCTCCAAGCATGGCTCGCGCCTTGTCCTTCCTTCCCCCGTCTCCTCCCTTGCTCGAGCCGTGGCGCGAACTTCATCTTCAGGAGCCGCAGGAGGGTCGCCCTGGGGCGTGGCGGCGCTGGTGGTGTTGCTCTTGGTGTTGGCCTTCTTCCGCTCCAATTTCAGGTCTATGTGGTCGCCACTTGTTTGGAGATCCTACTAATTGGTAATATGTACTACATATGCTACTTATTTTGTAATTGGATTGTATTGAATACACAAATGTTACTTATTCCTCAATACTCATTGCTTTTTTTTTTAGGTGAGTGAGTTTAGTATTTTTGTTTAATTTAGCTGCTTTTAATTAAGTAGGGAAGATGTGATGCATAAGAAATTGGAACCTAAGTAGGTACAAATATCAAATGATATAAATATATAAGTATAATATATTTGATGATCAATTTTATTTAATATATCTTTCTGTACATCTTTATATTTCTTTATATATTTACGTGTAATTTTATCGCATGCTTTAAGGGAAAACTCAAAACTAAAGGATGATCGATAGAAGTTTGTGAATTTTTAGAATTAGGATCACCTCAAAACTAGCTGTGCTTGGTCGTTGGTAAACATCCAATATTTCTTAACTTTTCGGCCCAGTTTTTTCCTTATGAAAATGAAAATGGGCCGTATTGATGAGTGAGAGGGTATCGCAAGCAATGGGCCCTAACTTGCGGGTAAGTTGTGTATACGTGGCATTACGTTGCATTGTTGACCAAATCTCGGATAATCTCGAATTAAATGGTAGTCATTAAAATGTTAAAACTTAAAATTCTGCACTATTTAATGATAAAAGAAAAAGTGAATATAAAATTCTTGTCATGACAAATAGTCAAAGTACTATTTAATGATGATAGAAACTACCAAAAAAATTCAACTAAATTTTAATAAAAAAATTAAATATAATTAGAATAATAATAAAGAAAAAGAAAAGAAGAAAATGGAAGTGTAGTTGAGCAACCAAGCCCACTCGTCGCGTTATTCATGTAAGGAAAGCATGCAGGTGTATCCAAAATCCCACGTGTCCCACAAACTCCAACAACTACACTCTCATTGCGCTTAAACCAAACCCCATTTTCATTTCACAAACCTCATCATCATCATCAGAAGAAGAAGAAGAAGGAATGAAGGGAAACAACAAGAAGCCTATCTACGCATTCACCACATGGGTTCGCCGCCAGCCTCCAAAGATGAAGGCTTTTCTCGCCCTTCTTTCCGCCATTGCCGCCCTTCTCTTCCTCAGGATGGTCGTCAACGACCACGACAACCTCTTCGTCGCCGCTGAGGCTGTTCATGCTTTGGGTATCTCCCTCCTCATCTACAAGCTCACCAAGGACAAAACTTGTGCTGGTAACCTTCCTTACCTTCTTCTCTACTTTCTTATTTACCATATAAATCTATAATCTGCTTATAACTTATAACCCTTTGTATTTATTTGCTTAAATTTTTAGTCTTTTTGGATTTTGGGATCATAAAATAAAATGGGAAGTATTCAGGTGCTTCATAGTTTACGATAATACAGTCATTTTTATATGTATATTTTTAAAATTATTTTATAACTGTAATCCTTTGTGAAATTCTTCCTATAAAATGTGTGTCAAATTTAGTTCTTTTATGTTTTTTATGTGCCTTGTCAAATGTTAGCTGAGATCAGCATGCATTTTGATGGGTGTGTTTTTGAATGAATGTTAATTGTAGGACTGTCACTGAAGTCGCAGGAACTGACGGCATTGTTTCTAGCTGTTAGACTGTACTGCAGTTTTGTGATGGAGTATGATATACACACCATTCTGGATTTGGCAACACTTGTAACCACTCTCTGGGTTATCTATATGATCCGCTTCAAACTCAAATCCACTTATATGGATGATAAGGATAACCTCGCCATATACTTCGTTGTGAGTCCCTAACTATGATTTTTCTTTCTGTCTTAACATAATACAATGCATCAATGCATGTACTCTTTATTTGTTATATAAGTTGTCAAATGGCTTGAATCCTTGTTCTATCATTCCTCCAATCTTTGTATGGCTTGATTACTTGCTCAAAAAACTGATGAGTGCCTAGTTTCTGATTGTGAGAGAATTCATTTTGAATGAATGTTAGGATTTGATTGCTCAGAGTGTGTTGGTTAATTTTTTTGGCAAATGCAGGTGGTACCTTGTGGTGTGCTGTCCTTCTTTATCCATCCAACGACCCGGCATTATTTCGTTAACAGGATTCTCTGGGCCTTCTGTGTTTATCTTGAAGCCGTGTCTGTTCTACCCCAGCTTCGGGTTATGCAGAACACTAAGGTCTCCTACAAACATATTTCTTTCTTTTGCATCTCATTCTTTAAAACTATCACAATCCCACTTAATCAATTCTTCATTTAAACTTTCAGATTGTTGAACCAATCACAGCACACTATGTTTTTGCGCTCGGAGTTGCTAGGTTCTTGAGCTGTGCACATTGGGTTCTCCAGGTTTGTCAAACAAAACATATGATCAGATTAAGTCATGCCAATAATTTTCATATCTAAGGCCTTATATATGATTATGAAAATCTTCCTCAGGTGATCGATACTCGCGGACGCCTACTAGTTGCTCTGGGTTATGGATTGTGGCCTTCAATGGTGCTTGTATCTGAAATTGTCCAAACTTTTATCCTAGCAGACTTTTGCTACTACTATGTCAAGAGGTGCATAAAACTAAACTCAGAATCAAACAACCTACATCTCAATACTTATGATCTTGTTTAAATTTCTGATCCTTTGTGTGTTTGTTTGGGTGCAGCATTGTTGGGGGACAACTTGTAGTTCGGCTTCCATCAGGAGTAGTTTAAACCTAAAACATTATCATTATCATTAAGATCCCTATTAGAGAAGCTTTTGTTTTATGTGGGTATGTAATAGTAACAACATGTAACCTAAATAAACTTAATTTACTACTTATTAGTAATTGACTCAAATTGATCATGTTTTTGTGCATGCCTCGCCATAATGAAAGACAGGTCAATTCACCTAGGAATGTTTTTATTACGGCGAATACTCAATACTCATATACAGTCGACTTTACGTGAAATTGTTATTAGAAATCGTATATGCAGTCGACTTTACGTGAAGTTGTTATTAGGAACCGTTAGAATAGAATATTAACTTCATATGAAGTTAACTGCATTTGAGTTTCACCTTTTATTATATTATGATTGATAAAAGTCGTTATCAACTTGAGCTGGATCTGGATGTGAACTGGTTCTTGTAATTTTTTGATGCAAACAGAGAGAGTACAGTTGAAAGAAAAGTTAGAAAAGAATAATGTGACATAAAACATAGTTGATGTTGGTAAAGAATGCATGAAGGGAGATCCAAATATATCACCATCGATCTACGAAAGCCTAACACTACGGAGGGCACTTAGTAATGTGTTTGGTTGTGAGGATAATAATTCAGCAATCGTAATTTTCCATGTATCCTAAAAACAGAACCTACCCTTCATCCTTTACTATTTCCCCTGCCCCAAACACAATAATAATAATAATAATGAATGCAACTTGCTCCATTAATTTGAACGAAAGAAAGAAAGCATGGCTATTTTGTGTTATGTATTAACTATTAAGCAGATTAATTAAATAGTATATATGTATGATAAGCACCATCGCAGTTATGAAATATTACTAACCAATTTCCATCTGGAATCTGGATCACTAAAAAGTAAGAGAAATAACATTACCTACATTTTGTGTTTTTTTTTAATCAGTCACTAAAAACACTTTGACGCTTAAGTAAACTCAAACAAAAAAATTTGTGAATTTATAAACATTTTTATCAGGATTTGTTTTATAGCATTGAAGTAAGGGTTGCTTTTGATATAGTATATTCCGGATGAATATATAAACTATACAATTTGAAGTCAATTATCTTAACCATAACAATAATGGAGCATTCCTTTTATTTACGGCCTTGTCTTTTTTTTAAAGTATAAATAGAGGTTCTTTGGTTTCCATTATTCTGCGAACTTGCATTGTGAATAAGAGAATATACACATATCCACTTGTTCACAACCATAAGCCATGGCTCTCTCTAAGCTTCTAGCTGCTTCCCTTATTGTGTCCTTTTTCCTCCTCCATCTTACTCAAGCTTATCAATCGGTAATAACTAAACATTATTAATTAACTTTCTTTTTACCCTCTTGATTTCTTCCTGAATCCTCATTCCTCTTTTAATTTATATTTTGTGTATGTAACATGCAGCAGCAGGCACCCCAGCAAACAATTGAGGCTTCTCTTAATAAGCAGATAGGTATATATAAATACACATTTAATTAAGGTTAAGTATTATTATATAGGAAAAGTATAATCAATCAATAAAAATAAAAATAGAATATCCGTAACTATTGTTTATAGAACATCCATAATAAAAGTCATTGAAACATCCATAACTTTTTAGAAATAGAACATCCAAAACCTAAAAGAATAAAACATCCAATCCAATTTAAGTTGTTTACTGGATGAATTTTTGTTGGTCACAGATTGCAATGGAGCATGCAGTTATCGATGCAGCAAAGCTTCACGTCAGAGGCTATGCAAGAGAGCATGCGGAACATGCTGCAAAAGATGCAACTGTGTACCACCGGGCACTTCCGGCAACCAACAACTGTGTCCCTGCTATTACAACCAAACCACCCACGGTGGCAGGCGCAAGTGCCCTTAATTAATTCAACCTTCAATACCATGCAAATTAAATCATCTCATCAACTACCTACAAATATGAAGATTTAATAAAATGAAAGTATATGATATTATGATCTGAGGTTTAATCAATAAGTCGTTGACTAAATAATTGCTATGTATCTTGTTTGTGTTTGCTATTATATATGTAAGTGTGATGTGTGACAAGTCATGAGACTAGCGTCCTGCTAGCTGTGACATAATAATCTGTGTTTTGATTTCAATAATATCAATAAAGATCGATAATGTTTATCTTGTGTGTTGTTCTGTCTTTTGACTACCTCTAGCACACTTCAAATCAATCTCTAATAAAATACAAAAATTAATAAATTCTTTCCAATGTGTAAGATTAATATTCTTGGCTGGATTAACATACATTCAAAAAACATAATTTTGGTGGAAACTCACGTGCTGATAATTTCACACTTTAAATCGTTAGATCATAATTTAGTTAAATATATTAAATTATCTGATTGTGTTTAATAAAATAATTTCATATGAAGTCAAATGCACACGAGTATTCACCATTTGGAAAAATATTGAAAAAGGCATAAGTTTGTGTGGATAACATAGACCTTTGTTTTCTCCTAGAAAGAATGAGAGAGGAGAAGGGAAAACAAGAAACAGAGAGAAAAACATGGAGCATATATATATCCAATAAAATGATAGGTTCTTAAAACACTTCCCTTCTCTATTCTAGTATAAATACAACAATGTCTTCGTTCTTGTTTCTTCATTCATTCCACTAAGCACATACTTTGACATCTAATAATTAAACATGGCCCTCTCTAAGCTTCTAGCTGCTTCCCTTATTCTATCTTTTCTCCTCCTCCAACTTATTAGCGTCCACGCTGGTGATGGCGATGATCAATCGGTATTAATAATAAACTTTTATTGATTTTTCTTTCTCTCTTTATAATTAATTAACAGAATATATTATAATTCATGATAATGTATGCATGTTATAGGAGAGAGTAGAGGGGGCTGTTCCCGGTCCACAGATAGGTACGAGTTAATTATTATTGATTTTATTTTATTAATTATTAGATACATGAGAAATTAATTAAAGTTAATTGATGGATGGATGGATGGATCAGATTGCAAGGAAAAATGTGATTATAGATGCAGCAAGTCATCGCATCCAAATCTATGCAAGAGATCATGCAACACATGCTGCCATAGATGTAACTGCGTACCACCAGGCACTGCTGGAAACTTTGAAACCTGCCCTTGCTATTGGAAGCAAACCACCCATGGCGGCAAACGCAAGTGTCCATAGAATTAATTAGATACATCACTTATATTTATATATATCAATAACATTACAACTGCTATGAGAGTAACTAACTTAAGTTATTCCTTCTTCATTACTAACAATCCCAAACTGTAAATATATAATAAGCTCCTCCGGGAGATGTTGTTTTATTAATCCTATATTTTCATTTATAAATATTGTATATAATACATTGATTTTTTTCAATTATATCTTATTACATTGCGAATTTCTGTTTTTCTTCTAGTTAAAGCTCATAAGTAACAGTTGAGTCTGCAGCGGAATTTTGACTTCTAATAGATACAAAGTAATATGAAATTAAACACTACTCACAATAATGCACTCGCTATATATTTGTAAAGAGAAAAAAAAAAAATATGTGAAAGAACTTTTGTTATTGTTGTGATGATATTACAATGCTTAGCTTTGATCTATTTATACTAAAATGCTTACTAAACATGGATAATACAATTTGCTTTCTACCATTAAAATTAAATGACTTACAAGTAGGAGGACTTTTCTCCTTTCATTTGTTTACTTAATTTATTCATTTACTAAATTTAGTATTACTTCCTTTAGTCTTCATTTTCCTTTATTCTCACAATTCTCCACCTCGGTCACAATTTGAAATCTACTCAAATTTTGGACGATCAAGGTGTAGTATTCGTATCCGGTTGCATCATTTGACAATGACTGCCTACGTACCCTTGTTCAAGATCAAACCAATCGTAGTTCCTCTATTTCTCCATGTAATGCCTAACATGGAACAATATTGAGCAATTTCAAACAGTGTTGGAACTTGCTTCTGACACCACTTTAGTCAACATGTCAGCGGGATTTTCATCCGTGTGTACTTTTGCAAGAGAAATGTCACCTTTCTCCATAACATCACGCACGAAGTGATATCTAACATCAATATGCTTGGTACGAGCATGATGAACCTGATTTTTTGCCAAATGAATTGCACTTTGACTATCACAATTCAGATCCACGCAATCTTGCTTCAACCCCAAATCATCTAGAAGACCTCTTAACCACAGTGCTTCTTTGACCCCTTCTGCTACTGCCATGTACTCAGCCTCTGTAGTAGATAGTGACACTGTAGCTTGTAACATTGATCGCCAACTAACCGGAGCACCATGTATTTTATATACATAACCAGTCGTAGAACGTCTTCTATCTAGATCACCAGCATAATCAGAA
>JASCZI010000009.1:7735-23638 GCA_036250425.1 Stylosanthes scabra
TGTTTCTAACAATCCAACAACTTATGAATGCATTCTTTATGTTTTCAATTTCCAAATAAGATTATTTTGATGCATGTTAAAGTTTATGTTCCCAATGTAGCTATACTCTAGCAGCTAAGGGACATGGAATGGGATTTTCTTGAATATTGAGAACTTGTTTGTTTAGTTGGTGTGAAGTGAAGCAACCTGCTACTTTTCTTTGATCTATATTTGTTTCTGTACTTTTTGTTTGCTTCATATTGTTTTCCTTATTTTTGTGGTTTTTCTACCTAATAATGGTTGGGCACAATAATGTTCCATTTATTTCTTCTTCTATTTCTGCTTTTGTTTTTCTATTGCTTTCTTCATTAAAGAGTCTTATGAGTTGGTTTGCTTGCTGAGAAAGTGGAATAATAAAAATTGGGATCAGTATTTATATGCTTTAGATCAGCTGCATGTAATCTTTTATTTTTTTAAGGATAAATTCAACTGTATTTTGTCAATATTTTCATAACTTTGTTTGATGTGTTTGATTATAACCAGGATATATATTCTGTTTTTCAGTTGAATGTCGAGGGAGCAATGACTGTTGATTATAATATAATATGATCTTAGTATTGAACTTTTTATTTTAATTATTGAGTTTGATTATTATTATTAACATGTTTGTTTATAATTAAATTTTACAATTTTATATTATAATTTAAAACGTATTTGATTATAATTTGATTATAACATGAATTTAAATTTTGATTTGAATTATTAAGTTTGATTATTATCTTGAGAGTGTTTGATTATAATTAGATTTTGTACTATAATCTGAAACGTGTTTGATTATAATAGAAAAATAAGTAAATTTTCTTTAAGAGATTTGGATGGATAAGTTTGATTATTACCTTAAACGTGTTTGATTATAATTGAATTTTGTGCTATGATTTAGGACATGTTTGATTATAATAAAAAATTAAAGATTTAGATTTTGATGGTTAAATTTGATTATTAGTTATTAGATTGAGATAATTTAATTATAACGGGATGTTGTATTATATGATTTGGAATGTTTTTTACGGTAATAGGAAAGAAAAACAATTTTTTAAAAGATTTAGATGGTTAAGTTTGATTATTATATTAAGCACGTTTGATTATAATTGGATTTTATACTATAATTTAGAACGTGTTTGATTATAATATGAAAAAAGACAATTTTTTTTATAGAAATCTAAATTATTAAGGTTGATTATTACCTTTTAAATGTATTTCATTATAATTGAATTTTTTGCTATAATTAACAATACATTTTATTATAACATGAAAATGTAAAAATAAAATTACATTTATTGTTTTCGGTGGGAGTAAATTAATTAAATAATAAAGAACGAAAGAAGAGATTATGGCATGTAACATGGTGGGCCAAAGACGCGCACGGAGCAAAAGTATACCAAAAGAACAGATTAAGTTGAAAGAAAGCAGGATGACTGAAGACTCAAGCGCGCGTGGAGTATTTATTGTATCAAGCGCGCATGGAGTATTTATTGTATAGTTTATTTGTATTGTTAAGGTGTACGTATAAAAATACGGTGGCTGATTTTGGTGTACAAATAGAATTTTTCAAAAAAAAAATAGCTCCTAAATGAACTTATATTTGACATAAAAATAATCTTCTATTTGGCAAAGAATAAATAACTTGATTAAATAAAATAGATGTAAATCTAAAATTATTAAACTCCTTATATATATATTTAACATCATAAAAAATAGAGAATATTTTTGTTAGTATATTAAAAATTCAGCAACAGTTTTGGTGGTTTCTCCTACCGAACTAGAAACCACCATTGCCTTCAACCATATTCCCTGACGAATTTAATAAGGGATAGCAAACCTCTTCACCCTCTTTCTCCGCCCTTTAATTTACCCAAACAATAATAACTTGAAAATTGAAATAGGGAAATAAGAAGAGCAATATTGCAAACAATGATTCCCACGCCATGATAGACTCATATAAAATGACTCAACACGCTTGTACATTAATATGCCCTCTTTGGTTACATTTCTGACTAAAATAGAACTATGCAAAGACCTGATGACCTATAATGTGGAAAGCGCCAAGAAGAGAGGGTTGAAACATACTAATACAGTAATACTAACTAAACAAAGTCATGCAAGATTAAATATGGGTATGGGCCCTCTAGAACCTAAATGAACAGAAAAATCAAAGACAAAAAGTTAGGGAACAATAACCATGTTAAAAGCAGGGAGATTGTCCCAAGAAAATAGCAAGATGCAATTCCAAACAAGTTTCAAGATCCAAGCTCATCATCAAGAACAACAAGAAAAATTGAACCGATGTTGCTTCGATCCTGCTCCATTGACAAGGCTTACTCGATTAGCAGACAATTCAGCCTTGTTAGAATCAGAGTTTAGGACTTTGCGGCTGACGACGTTGTAAATCTCACGGATGACAGTCTCAAAAGCTGTTTGGACATTGGTAGTGTCTAGTGCCGAAGTCTCCATGAAGAACAAACCTTCTGCTTCCGCAAGGCTTTTTCCATCCTCTACGCTAACCTCCCTGATATTCTCCAAATCACACTTGTTTCCCACCAACATGGTTGCTACAGTGCTATCATTTTGAGCTGCAGTTTATGCAAGAATTAAATTATATATTACTGGATAAATAATTGCAGTAAAATACAAGCATCTCAGGAGAACTAAGAACATTCAAGCATGTCACTTATCATAAGGGAAACATAAAAGATGCAAGTTTTACAGTTCATTTCTTTCATTCAAAAAGTTTTGGACTGACCACCACCATACCCAGTTGAATTTAATCTGGTTTTATATAGGAATTTTAATGCTCAACTAAAGAGAAAGTTTTAGTTTGTTAGCCAGTAAGTGGCCAATAGACTTTTTTCTTCTTTTTTTTTCCCCTTTTACCACCCACTATTTTCCTAATTACACTCATGGGCTCCCTAACGTTGGCTCCCTAGCATTACTCATCTACTTATACTATGAAAAGTGTCGTTATACCAGAAAACTATAACAAAAAATTATACAACAATAGCCAACTAAAGATCAAGCAACAGAAATTTATTTAATTAGTTCCCTGTAAAGCTCTTAGATTTCCACTACATTGGTTTGGTATTACAGCAAAAGGCCCTGAAGATGCATGGGGCCAAATATAGTAACCACTAATTTTCATAATTCATCAGGTCAGCAATTGAGAATTTCCGATATAAATCCAGAAACAAAACAAGTTATCCATTAATCAGTTCATCAACTTAATGATATGTTAATATTCCTTACAAATGTCAACAACAACAAACAACAGCAACAAAGCCTTGTCCCACTAGGTGGGGTCGGCTACATAGATCAAACGACGTCATTGAGCTCTATCATGTATCATGTCTATAGAGAGACCATTCACATGTAGATCTCGTTTGACCACCTCATGGATGGTCTTCTTAGGTCTTCCTCTCCCTTTCACTCCTTGCCACCTTCCATCTCATCCACCCTCCTTACAAATGTCAAATGCTACTAAATAAGTGCATAATCCACACTACTAAATCCACATTCTACCACTGCAAATTTACCCAGCTGCACAATCATTCAATCAATTAAATATCCATCACCAACTTTTCTTCTAGAAGGGTCTCACCCATAATTGACACCCTCCACAATCATGGACCAAAGACACACATGCAAATTCAATGACCATTGATTAAAACTTAAAAGTATCCAAATCCCTTTTCCTCTACCTCATCTTCTCATTTTTTCAATAAAGGAAACATATATCAAGTACTAAAAGGCAGCAAAATAAGGCCGCAAACAAATATAGAAACTCTACTCTAATACTTCTCCTTGCTAATCCTAAACTTAAACCTAATCTTAATCCTAACCAATTCAATTATGGCCTGCCTTTTTAACAAAAGCCCACCATGTAAATAACACAAACTAATAGAAGCCCACAATACAACATCATTTACTAGTAGTCATAACAGTATAACACACAGAAATAAACTAAAGGCCAATTCTTGTTACCGTTTGTTTATGTATTTATTTATTTTTGCTAAACTTTCCGAATTTAACTTTTAAAACTAAGGTCAAATAATCAAAATAAATTAATTTTAGTAAATTTTAAATCAAGCGTTGACTATTTGACAAATAGGCACAAATTAGATACCAGAAAAGAAAAGAAAAAACACCATACCATATTACCATTTCACAAAGAAATTCTTCATACTTTGCTATCATTGTAAATTAAAGCAAACCGTAACTATTTCTGAAGCACATATAAGATAAGATAAATGTTCTAAGATGATGCAAGAATACGAAAACAATAAAAAAGAAAAGAATGAGGGTGAGAGTGCGTGTGACTAACTAGCAAGCTCTTCAAGCCACCTCTTGATGCCGTCAAAGGTGGAGCGGCGACTGATATCGTAGACAACGAGAGCACCAAAGGCGCCTCTGTAGTAAGCAGAGGTAACCGCCCTGAAGCGTTCTTGGCCGGCGGTGTCCCAGATCTGCGCCTTCACCTCCTTGCCGTCGATCTCCACAACCTGAGTTTGGAACTCAACACCAATGGTGGCCTTGGAGTTCGTGTCGAACTCGTTCCGCGCAAACCTCGAGAGCAGGTTGGACTTCCCCACCGCCGAGTCTCCAATTAGCACTATCTTGAATAGGTACTCCTCTCCGACTTCTCCTTCTTCTTCCATTCTTGCTGGTGTCGCTGTCACGCGTATGAAACAAGAGAGAGAAAGAAAGGAAGAAGAGTTGTGTATTGAATTGAGTAGTTGCGGTGTGGATAGATAAGAGGTGCGTGAGAGTAATGTATGTATGTAATGTAGGTAGGCTATCTCGCTATGATTGAATTAAATTTCTTTTTATTTCTTTTTCTGGTATTGTAAGGTTTCTCTTCAGCTTTTTGGGCATGTCTGCGTGATTGGAGGCGGGATTTTTGTGAACCTTTTTTGCAGAATTTATTTTTTTTTCGGCACTTCGTGGCTCGTGTCTGAAATGTGCTTGACCTTGACATGCTTACTTTTTTTTTTTTTTTAAACAAATTGAATTTAATTGGGATAAAAATGTTACAATAAACAAGTGGTTTTGGCCAACCAAGTGATTTATTTCTATGCTAAATAAAAAATTATTTCGGTGTCAAATACAATTTTATTAGGTGCACCTTTTTATACTATTTAACACCGAAATAATATAATATTTATCATAAAATTAAATCACTTGGTTGCACTTGGTTGGCCAAAATCACTTCTTCAAATAGCATTACCCAAAATGTTAATATAAGTAATCTTTTCTATCAAATTTATAATTAACTTCCTATATTATTTTATTTTTCAATTAAATTCTTATATATTTTTAAATTTATAATTAGGTTCTTATTAATAGTATTAATAGTGTTATGGAATCAATATTAGGGAGCTCTTACGAAATCAATAAGTTTTTAACTTTTTATAATTTAAAATTGACCAAAATTATCAATCAAAACAAAGACAAGTTATCATTCAAAATTGACCAAAGTTATCATCTGAAATTAACCAAATTTATCATCCGACAACCACCACCAACGGCACCACCACCACAATAATAACAACAACAACAACACCACCTACAGTACCACTACACCACCACAATAACAAGCACCTCACCATCACTACCATCACAAGCACAACAACACCACAACAACAACAACAATACAAAGGAGAAGAAGAAGAAGAAAGAAAAAGAACCAAATCAGCAGAAGAATAAGAAGAAAAAGAACGACACCGTCGCAAAAGGAAGACGAACGGGCAGAAGAAGAAGAGGAGGAGAAGGCATTGTCGGCAGCAGGGAGCCGCCGGCGTGGTGGTAGCTGCGTCAATTGACGGGCATTTCCATGGCGAGACTACTGCAATATTGAAGAAGAAGAAGGAGATGGAAGGAGAGGGAGAAAGAAGGGTGTTAGGCTGTTTGCTAAATATTGGTTGGCATTGTATTGGTTACAAAGCGTTTCTTCAACAGTATATGTTAAAATTTTTTTTATAAAGGATAAATTTTTTATTATTTTTGTACTCTGTATTTTGCGTCAAGTTTATACACATCTATATTCTTTTAAAATATTTCCAACTTGCATTAATCAAAGTCAGATCACTTGAAATATGCTAAAGAAAAGGAAAAAATGTTAATTTTTTTATTCGGAAATAGAAAAAGATGCCGTATATACGAATTTAGCCATTAGTTGTTATAATATCTTCAAATTAGAGATGATATATTTCGTTAATTCTGATATCTTGTCACGATAAGAACCTAATTGTAAAATTAAAAACAACATAGAATCTTAATACAAGACCTAATTAAAAATTTGGTGAAATTATATGAATTAACAAATTAATTAAAACCTTAGTATAAAATAGTTTTACACGATAGGATGCGTGTACTTCAGCAAAAATAAAGACTTTTCAAACTCACTATTTCAAAATTCATCTAAACGCATAAATCCGATTATATAACTGCTTGTTGGGTATAACCCTTAGCAACCAAGCGAGCTTTATAGCGGTCTATTGAACCATCAGCCTTGCATTTGGTCTTGTACACCCAGTGACACCCAATGGTATGTTTTTCTGTCGGTAGTGGCACCAAAGTCCAAGTATTGGTGGATTCCATGGCCTTCAATTTTTTATCCATAGCTTGTATCCATTCTGGATAGTTGACAGCTTGATGGAAGAAAGCAGGCTCAAGGATGACAACATCATTAGAAACAAAACAGTTGTAGGCCTTGGAAAGTTCAGTGAAATATTTGGATTGGTAGTCTTGAAGGTATTGTGGAGGTTTAGAAGGACAAGAAGAGTGCCTAGTTTTAAGTACATGTGTTGGATGGGAAATGATAGGGGAAGAGGGTGCTGAAAAAGAAAGAGGGGTGTATGATTGGGTGAGTGAAGTGTAGATGGATCATCAATAGGAATAGTTGGGATATTTAGCTAAGAGGTTCAAGTGCTTCAAGAAAAGCAAGAGTCATCACTACATCAGGAAACTTATCAATAAGATAAGAAGAGTGCGAGTGGAGATTACTGAATGGAAATTCATCCTCAATGAAAGTAACTCATGGATCTATTTCTGATGGTTTATTTTGTGCTATAAATAAGCAAATTATCAAACCAAACTCACTTAAATACTTGCAAATTGAGTGTATTCATAAATTGTTGTTCCTTAGGGCTTAAATGGTGAATACATGCATTTTTGGTCATATTTTGCTATAGATTTACTTAATTTCCATTCCATTTGATATCTTGATGTGTTTGTTCAAGTGTTTCAGGCCTAGATAGGTTAGAGTTGGATTGGAAGTGGTCAAGAAAGGCAAGAGGAGCAAGAATGAGAAGAGAAGAAAGGGAGCTATAGTCATCGGATTGGAGCAAACTTGGACTCTTTGGAAATAAGAATTCAATATCTACAACTTTTTTGTTGAACACTTCTTCCGGTTCTAAGTGATTCTATGAGAAATTCACGTCCAACGATCGGTGCTCAGAATTTTCCTAATGCTGTCAATCCTGACCTCTCTACACTAATTTTATCATAACTTGAGCTACAGAGGTCCAAATGACTTGGTTCCAACGCCATTGGAAAGCTAACATCCAAAGCTTTGAAACAATGTATATATATTCTATATGCGTACGCACAAGGACCAATGCGCACGCACACAAATGGGAGTGACGTGCAAGTCACATTTTCTAGGTGCGTGAACATCAAGCAAAATGAAGGTCATAAAGGGAATTTCAAGCCAAATGGAGACCTATAAATATGAGGTATGTTACCCCTATTCACCACACACCCTTTTGAGACCCATTTTTGGGATCATGAGTCTTGAATAATTTTTGGAGAGTTTTTTGGGGAATTCATGTTCTCCTATTTTCTCTCTTAGTTTAATTTTCTTTTCTTAGGATTTCCATTTTATTGTAGCCACACTAGCCAAATAATTTACTATTTTTATGTCAATTTAATTAATATTATTGTCGTTACTCTACTCATTTACTTTTCAATTACAATTATTCTGTTATTATTCATTATGTCTGCTTATTATTCTGCTTGCTTTATTTCTACCATTATGGTTTCTCTTGGTAGTGAGTAGTGACCTTGTGTCTTGGCTATGGGTTGAAATGTGCGGATGACCTTAGTTGCTGATCCTTAAGGGCAACAGATGGGAGCAACGGGGTTAGTTCCGAGGTCGTTAACGCTACGTCCCTGCCAGTAACAGGAAGACCTTAACGACGTGAATTTGATGGGTTATTCGAGTTCACTGAATACCTTGCTCTTACATTATTGAGTATACCTAGGACTTTCAGATAGGGGCTAACTCCACCACTCGACCATTAGACAGTAGTGGCTAGTTTCCTTTAAGTGATAGTCCATCTAAAATGGGATTGGTGGTGATCATAGGGACCCACGGTATTTCAACCAATGGCCGAGCACTATTTAATTATATTGTATTTTTATTTTGTCTCTCTGCTCTCTTCTCAAAACCAACAATCGCAACCCCAATCTCTTTTCTCAATCAAAAGCAAAATCGCATGGACATTTGGCCCCATTTAATTGCAAACAAAACCTTTGGTAAGTGGCTTTTGGACATTGGTGATGGGGTAGCGGCTACAACTTTGATGGTGAATCTGTTATTCGTATACCGGATGAACTATTAATAATGGATGATGACCAAGGGCTAAGATGTTTAGTTGACTTCGTTTATCCGAACATTGTTGATTGGTTATTAGAATCAATTTACATGCAAGGAAGAACCATTTTGTCTTGTACAAACGACGTTGTCTCAGAGGTGAACTCATTCATGCTTGTTATTTTGGACGGTGACTCGTGTGAATATCTAAGCTCAAATAGTTTCTCTAAAGAAGACGAAGTTATGGAGGCTGATATGTTTGCAATCACAACCGACATGCTAAACGCCATAAACTGTTCTAGTCTACCACCCCATCCATGTGCTACGCTTAAAAATTGGTGCCCCAGTTATGCTGATGAGAAACATTGATCAATCTTCCGGTCTCTATAATGGAACAAGGCTACAGGTTTCTAGGCTTGGTGAACATATCATTGAGTGTATAGTTCATACAAGAATAAGGGCTGGGATGTTGTCCTAATAATTCCAAGAATGAACATGGTGCCATATCTAATGAATTATCCTTTTTAAGTTTACATGATGACTATTTTCAATAATATTATGTTTTTCAATGACTATTAACAAGTCACAAGGACAAACATTGAGTGTTGTTGGCCTATATTTATCAAGGACAATTTTCACACATGAGCAATTGTACGTTGCGTTATCCAAGGTCACAACAAGCGAAGGTATAAAGATTCTCTTGAAGACTCACAAGAGCATATTTTTGAGGCACACAACGAATGTGGTCTATCGTGAGGTGTTCCAGAGAATAAGGCATTCATAAATTGTTTTGTTTTTTATTACTTTATTTGTATAACCATTCAAAACCCTCCATCGAGGACAATGTTTCATAGAAATTGCATAGAATGCAACCACTTATATCTTTTTAAGGTATGGACTTAACCATTTACTAGCTACATGAAATATTACCATGCCATGCTTAGCACGACCAATTCCACTAGTTATATATATAACATAAAAACATTGATTGTCACCAAATTTTGTTGTTATATTTAATGCTTTTAATTATTCTAATAAGTTAACCAAATCAACTAACATTTATATATAATTTAATTAAAGGAGGAAGTTTAGTAACTGGCAGCCCACGAGAGGACGCTTAGTACTAACTGGAAAGGTCTCTCCCATATAAAGGAGGACATCAAGAAAGGGGCATACAAGCTGGAATCCCTGGCTGGTGCCAAGGTCTCGAGAACCTGGAATGCCATCTGCCTAAGGAGGTACTACTACTAGTCTTTTTATAGTATCGTAATGTCTTTTCAATTATAATAAAGGGCACTATTTTCCTTCACAAAAGTTTTTAACGAGGCCCACTTTCTTGTACTTGAAATATCTCCATGAATGAACAATATTTGAATTTTCATTTAAATTCTTGTATTTCTGAATTTTCAATACAACGATATATCACGAGCTTCGGGGCTACCGTGCTACCGAAAACCTGGATAAACTCGCTAAAAGGTTACCAAGCTCCCGAGCTACCATCTTACTCGTGATTTTTAAATTTTGTTAAATTCGAAGACCATGATACCAAGGCTACTTGGGTCCATGATCCTGAGTTACCTAGTTTCCTCGCGATTTTCAAAAGAGTTATTTAAAAACTTTCTGAGGTATTAAGTAACTTGGTTACTTGGTATTGGAGATCTCAGTTTATATCAGATACTCCGCTTTCTTTTAGTTTGTCAAAAACGACGAGCTGGCCCACTGCAAAAGCATTCGAAACCGATCTAGACGGTAAAACGAAACACTATGCAAAAGGCATCAAAACACTTACGCTAATGCGCTAACGCGTAGGTCGCAAAGTCGGTACATCGGCACCACAATATGCTATACATAGTATGCTTAAAAGCCAAAATGCGAAAAGCATTAAACCCGGGAATGCTAAAGATTTTGGCAAAGAACATCAAAGGTTACTACTTAAAAGTGATCTAAAATGTTAAAAGGTTACTCAACAAAGTAATCTAACTGTTAAAGGTTACTACGAAAGTAATCTATTACTATCTAAAGTCATTGCCTACATGTGAAACCATGTACCTCAATAGCCAGGTACCTCGGTAGCCCACAAAGGCATGAAGATAAAAGAAAAAGTAAAATGCCGAAAACGCGTAAGTCAGAAACCGGCGCAACAATAAATGCAGTCGAATAAAATGACAGCATCACGAAGTCAAAAGTAACGGCTAAAAATACTATCATAATCCTACGCAAAGGACAAGTTTTCAAAAGATAAGCCTTACTGACTCAATCGCATATCTCCGAAGTCCACGTATTCAAAGTCGGGTAATAGCTACCAAAGTCAAGTAATAGCTAATAAAATTATTACAAACTAAAACTAAAAGTTTTTTAAACTAAAATCAAACCTATGGACATTCCAGGATCCACTAATCCCCGATACAACGGTAGGCACAGACCTCGATAATAACCATCTTGGGAGCCAAGAGAAGGAACTAATCCAATATGTTCTCTTCTATGGCAATAACTCTTTCCATAAGAACCATTTTAACTTTCACTTTGGTGCTAGAAAGGGAAGTCACTTTCCCCACAGTTAACCACTTCTCTTCACCCCTAAAAGCTCTTCAGTTCGCTAAAGGAAAAGAAGTTTAGTGCTTGGGGCAGGCGCAGAGAAACTCGAGGAAATCAACAAACCGATATTCTAAGTTCCTTTTCTACAACCCCTCAAATTTGGCGCACTTTTTATAGCTCAGCTATTGATGTCCAAAGAAACAGAGAAATAGAGAACTTGAGGTTCCGAGTTTCTCGAAGCTCGCCCAACGAAACACCCCAACCACATTTCAAAGACTTGGGGCAGTCGTGGGTTTTCAGGGCAGAAACCAAGCTACCGACCTACTAGGTTCCACTCTATCAAATCCCACTGCATAACCCCAAACCTTCATTTCCAAGGACTTGGGGCATTCCCGGTATGGGCCTTTTAGGATCTCGAAGAACCTGAGTTACCGACCTCCGGGTTTCTTCTCTAACAAGGCCTGCTCTGAAAAACAAAATTGGAGTTACCAACCTTTAGGGCTCCACTCCTACAAAGTCTGCAAAAAGAATCCCGAAGCCACTTCTCTGAAGGCTTGGGGCATTTTGGGCTAAGGCCTTGTTGAGGAAACTCGCAAACCCAGCAAGCCAACTTTACGAGTTTGGGGCACTGTTCTGGACAAACCCTAAGCCAGAATTTGGCAGCCTAATATCTCTAAGGTCCAAACACTTCTGTAGCATTGTACTTTAGGCCAAAAATAGATCTAAGCCTAACAAGAGGCAAATGTCAAACCCTAGTCAACATCAATGCACACCACTAATGGTAATAACTCCACCTTAATGCCATGACACAAAGCCACATTATAAAAGAGAGAGGTCACTCAAGAATATTAGAGGTCACATTAAAAAATAAACGAACATTACAAGTGGTATGATAATAAGAGGTATTAGAGGTCACTAAATATTAGAGCGTAATATTAGAGGTGACTCAAGGGTATTAGAGGTCACTCTAAGTTTATTTTTTTGTTAAAAATTAGCCATCAATATTTAATATGCTAGTAAAAAATATGATAATAAATTATTTGATAAAAGAAATTGGGTTGGTGATGATTAGAGTGGCTAAAACAAATTATAACTGTTGGCGCTCTAGCATTCTTTTTCCCATTTCGGACAGTAATAATAGAATTTGGCTAGCAAAGACTATGGTAATTTTTTTTCCCTTAATACATATGTTCTGTACAAATTCATTTTGCATATGAGTATGCTCCAATATAATTAAGATGAGAGACAAAATTAAAGATAAAATTACAAAAAATAATTTGCTAGTAGTTGATTGTAAAAAAATTGACAATAAATATAAAATAAAAAATCAAATTAAATATTAGAAGTAATTTTTAAAAAGTTTTAAAAAAATCATAGAAAATTACCAATGCAATACATCATTCATACATGAATGCATATAGAGTAGTTATAAGTTGTTGAAGATTATTAAAACACATCACTACTTTCTGGTTCTGGTCTGTTAAAATCTTTTTTTTTTCCTTTCAATATTTTCTATTTTAATTTTGGATTTTTGTAAATTAGAAATGTTCTATCTTTGTTTTTTCTCTTTCATTCTAATTTCTTTCTCATAAAATCCAAATATAAAACATTAAAAATAAATATATAAACCAAATAGTCTCTAACATTACAAGGACTATAAGTCTATAACATTCCGAGGACTACTAGACTTTTTTATTCAAAAGTTGTGGGCAATCAAGATAAGTGCTTTAAATAGTGATAGCAAGTCCAAAAAAAAAAAAAACAGTGATATTGAAGGCATGAATAGTTTACATCCTCTCTTGAAGATTTGGCTGAATAGGCTGAACGCGAAAGGCAAAAGGCATCTGAGAATTATTGAAATCTCTCATACCTTGATGATCAAATCCATCCTCCATCTCTCTTGCACCTTCCATCACTGCCATACGTTGTTGCTGACATGAAAGATGAAAACAAAATCAGCTTTATTTTTTCATGCATAAATATATTTGTTGATTAATTGTTATTAAATTTTAAGATAGATATGTGAAATGATATGGATATACAGTTATAATATATCTGACAGTTAATTTTATCTGATACATATTTTTATGTATACATACATTAAAGATTAATATAATTATCATTATATCTATATACTTCTGTATACTTTTATCTTTATATTCGAGAGTGCACAAATTTATTTATCTAATAAGAATAATAAGAACTCTTGAAACATAGATAAATCTGTCTATGAAAAACATAAAAGAACAAAATAATCTTCAAGATTCTTTTCTCCCACAAAATTGTCCTACAGTTTACAAATAGTTTAAACCACCATCTATCCTCCAATAAGATCATTAACAAAAATATGAAATCCAAGTTTTTTAAATAAGTTTCCACCTCTTATTCTCTTTATGATAGAAACATAACTGAAATAATCATTTGTTAACATTATTTGATAAAAGGTAGCTTTGAAATCATTTTTTAACATTAGGAAACATTTTGACCTTCGAAAAACAAAAATTTTAAGGATTATTTTGATTTCTATTCTTGAACTAAAAAATACATTTATTTGCTGTGATATTTTCTTTTAATAGGAGTAAAGTAAATTTTTTGTTTTTCAAATTTTTGAAAAGTTTTAAAAAATACATGTAAGTTTTATTTTATTTCAATATATTTTTAAAACTTTTAATAAATTTTAAAAGAATTATATACACTTTACCCAATTTTTGTATTATTATTATTATTATTATTATTATTATTATTATTATAAAATATGAAGTTGGAGACTTGGGGCCTTTATTTTGATGAACAGTATTTGCATTGTGTTAATTAAACTGTGAGTTAGACGGTATCAAGGTGGTACCAGGATAAAATTAAGTTCCCTGTTCTCCTCCTCCAAGATTTTGTCCTGCAGAAAAATTGTAGTTAATAGTTGCTTTTGCAGCTTGTAAACATAATAATAAGGATAAGTATTCATACTATTTTTATTTTATAGTTTTGGTAGAAAATTAAAATTATCTTTAAGATTCTTCTATTTAAAATCGATTATAACGTTTATTTTATATTTTAAATTATTTATTTTTTTGAATAATTTTTTTTCTAATGATAAAATTATCCCTTAAATTATATGATCTTTACCACCAACACCACAAATATTTGAATAAGTTCAAAGAACTCAATTTTGAAGTTATTGAATTTCAAAAATGTCGTTTATTTGAGGTATTATCGATGATTATCATATAGAGAAAAATAATAATGATATAATTGAATAAATGATGTAATTCGATAAGCAATTTTATCTTTAAAATTATTTTGTCATCGGAAGAACAATTGTCAACAAAAATAAATGTTGCAAACAATTTTGAACTTAAAACATTTTAAGAATAATTTTGATTTTTGGCCAAAAGTATAGAACGATGATGATGATGATGATAATAGTAGTAGTAGTAAAAGTGAGTTTGTTGATGCGCATACATTTCTCCTGAACATCCTGTACACTTCCATCTGCAAAGAAACAAGAAATACAAAAGTTTATTTATCTAAGATCTTGAGCTGGTTGGTTTTGGACCTTTTTCTACCATGCACACTACATACGCATGATGAGAAAGAGTCCACCATTTACAACTTCATTGATAGCAAATAAACATATGTTTTCTTAATTAAAAGTCAGATACTATGAATGTAACTTTTTACGCAATCTAGTCTAGTTAAAACTTCACAAATACGAACTCCAATTTTATATTTTTATGTCACAGCTTAAAAAATATATTCTTCATTTACTGAATTATATAATCATATATGACTGTTATATACCACTTTACAGTTTACACAATTAATAATAAAGAAAATTAAAATATTTTGGGTTGTGTTTGTTTTTAAGGGACAAAATATTGAGACATAAACACTGAATATATATTATCTTTATTTTTAGTTGAATTTTTGTTGTTTGTGTGTCCATTTTTAAATGAAATGAACAAAGAATTTAATTTCTAAATCTTTTGATATACATAGTATCCGTGCAAATCCGAGATAAAGACTGTAAGTGTAGTTGCTGCTGCAAATCCTGATAAAGATGGTTTAGCATGTTCAGAAAGTGGCTGTTAAAATCTTATTTCTTTTTTTTTTTTCATGTCTCTTTTTTGAAAAAAAAAACTATTTGTTGTTATTACTATAAGATATTTTAACTATAAATAAATAAATAAGAAACTTGGGAATTTGGGATTTGAAGGTTTATGCCTGTTTCTCTCGGACACTTTGGAGACCATTTTCTAAGGCCTCCTCCAAGCCCATCAGCTCCTTGTAGTTAAGTGAGTTGATATCCTCCCCTTTCAGGTGCCTGAAATGCATTATTATTGGCTTTAAGATGAAAAATTATTAGCTGCGCTTTTGAGAAGTAAATAAAAGTTTTTGTATATGTATACAAAATTATTAATGAATATTTATAATAAAATTATGTTGAAGCATGTAAAACGAGTTAATTGAAGAGCGTAAATCATTGTCATTTGTTCTTGGTGCATCTAATAATAATAATTCATTATACATAATAAGATATTAAATATTAAAAGCCTAAAAAGTTCATTGTGCTCTAGATTTATATTATATATACCTGAGTTCGATTTGCATGCCGTCATTCTCCTTCTTGACTCTTTCAATTTCACTGTTTAGGTTCTGGTGAATTCAACATACGACATTAATTTTGGTAAACCCTACTAATAATTTTTTACACCAAAAAAAAAGGGGGGGGGGGGGGGAAATAGAAA
>JASCZI010000009.1:50272-60305 GCA_036250425.1 Stylosanthes scabra
AGTAGCACTCTTCCCAACACCAGCTTTCCCAAGAACCAGTATATTTATAGAATAATTCAGGTCATCTCTTCCCTCAGCTTCAAGCCGGGAAGCACTCTCCTTGGCAGCATCTAGGCTAAATATTTGGCCAGTATGCCTCCCAGCAACAAGTGTCAACCGGTACAACACCTGTGCCACTATTGATTCCTCTATGGTGAACCCCATTCTCTTAACCAGTCTAAGGTACTTAATCCTGATTTGTTGTAAGTTCTCCAGTTTCTTTTTCTCTTCTTTACTCAAATTGTCATCAGATTCAGCACTGGCTCTATTAATGGAAGGAGTAAAAATATTAGGGCGATTTGGTCGCATAGCAGGCTTACCAGACTGAAGCGACGAACCCAGGCCTGCAGGGCGATCGACAGAGAAAAGCCTCGACCCGTCCTGAGAGGTTATTGTGATGCTACCACCATCTTGTCCACCACCAGAGGCTGCTTTCAGAAGAGCAGCCAATGTAGCAGTATCAAACAGCTCCTTCCCATCTCCTTCATCATCAGTTTCACCCTCTTCTTCGTCTGAGTCAGTGACAATCTGGCCATCAATCTGGCCATCAGTTTCACCCTCTGCAGCACCTGATTGGTTCTCCTGATCCTCCAGCTCCTTCTTGGAGGCATCATCAGAGCCACCAAGAACTATTCCTTCTTCACCCTTCTCATCAGACACCGAAACCCCTATCTCTCTATCCCCAATTTCATCCTCAGTGGCACCATCCTCTGCACTAATGCCATCTTGCACAGCCTCAAGATTGCGAGATGAAATTTCCGAGCCTTCGCCATTCTCAAGAACACCAATGTCAGCATTCTGACCAGACTCAGCATCATCTCCACCTGCAACCTTATCAACAACATTCTCGCCGCCCTGCTCAATCGGATCAAAGCCATTATCCAGGCTCACTGGAGCAGGAGGCTCAAGCCCCTTAATCTCAGACTCCTCAACTTGTTCCACCTTATCTCCAACAACAGCCACATTAGACCTCAAAAGGTTAACCTGCACAGAGTCAACAGGGGCGTCTACTCCACCACTACTAATCTCAACATCACCATCACCGCCATTTTCACCAGCAAAAGACTTAGACTTGTCATCAAGCTCAGATTCCACAACCAAAGAATCATTCTTTTCTTCTTTCTCTTCACTAGCATGAACAACTCCCTCACCTTGTTCCTCCTTTTCCTTCAATTCTTGCACCTCTTCAACACCATCACCACCACCACCACCAGAAGCCTCCACAACCACATCACCGGAACCACCCTCCTTCACCTCCTCACCCAATTTCTCATCACCAGCACCGCCGCCTAAACCCTGGTCAGCAACAACCCCGTTATTGTTACCGTTATCATCATCATCATGAACATGAGCATGAGCATGCTCTTCATCATCAAGTGTTACCTTGGCAATAGGTCTGTCGCCGTCGGGGGTTGAAAACTGAGAAGAAGGTTCATCGGCATCAGCGGGTTCATCTTCCAATTTCGGGGCTTCGCCATGAGGATAGACGAGAACGGGCCTGGTGGGCTCCGCGTCGAAGTCCTCGTCGTCTTCGCCGCTGAGAAAGCCTTCGTCGTCGTCTGAGCCCAAAGCAAGCCCATTAACGCCGTTTTGAAGGTTGCGGTCGGAGGCGGAGACTTCGAGAGAAGAAGAAGAGGAGGGAGGAGGGGTAGAAAGAGTGTCAGAGAGAGGGAAAGAGGGAGAAGATTGGGGAAGAGAAGGGTCAGAGGAGTCCATGGAAGAAGAAGAGAAGGGAAGATAGGTTTTGTGGAAAGAAAGGGATAAGGTTTTTGGGTTTGGGAAGTGGCGAATGAATGGGAAGGGTGGGAGAGGGGGCGAAGAAGAGAAAGGGGTTTTAGAAATATCAATTTGATTGATGATATCTTTTGGGAATCAATTGCCCAATCAAAGTGAATCAAGATTACACCCAGATACATACAAATTACTCTCTCCGCTTTCACTCTTTCTAGTTTCTACTTTCTACCCACTTCAGATTTTTTGTTTTTTGTTTTTTTCTTTTCTAAAGATATTTACAATATTTTTTTTTAGTCTTAGGCAGATTTTTATTCATATTTAATTTTGAGAAAATTTACGGAGTCTATAGTTTGTTAGTAGCTAATGATTTTTTCTTCTTTTCTCTTTCCTCTTTTATCACATATTATTTTCCTAATTACATTTATGGACTCCATTTGAGCTTCCTAACATTGGCTCTCTAGCATTACTCTTTAATTTTATTTTGAGTCATATAAAACGCCACATAATTATTTATAAAATTGAGATTAAAATAAAATTTGTTGCATCTCAATTTATATTTCATTTAACTTAAATATTTAACAAAAGTAATTATAAATGTAATAATATTTTATTAATTTTATTAAAAATATACGATTTTACTTAAATTAGTCCATTAAAAATACTCTTATATCTTAGTAGTTCTTTTTATGAGTTATGAGTTATGACTTATGACTACTAAAATTTAGAATATTGTTCATCATATTGTTCTTATTTCAGTGTTTTTAATCAACACTTTATTTTTATATTGATAAAATTTATACTTTAAAATTTAATACTTAATGTTTAGAATATTGACTAAGTGTTAGCTAAAAAAAATTTCGTGTAGCATTGTTCACTCATTAAATTTATAATTATTCAACATAATTCTTTAAATTTAATATTGTAACTCACATTAATTCCTACCCTAATTAAATATGGGTTAATATGAATTACGATATTAAATTTAATAAACTATTTTAGATAACTATAAATTTAAAAACTAATTTAAATTTAAATTTAAGTTCAAATTTCAGATTCATTTTGAGTTTTAATTCAGTTTCTTTTAGTAATATTATCAAGGTTTCGTAAGTCCTAACTGGTCTAACTCTTATAAGTATAACTATATGCTGTCAGCCAATTTAATTAAAACAAAAAAAATCAACATGGTTAGGTAAGCTTAGTCACAATTATTAAAGAAAGAGTGAAGCATAAAAAATTCTGCATTAATAGAAGCTCCATCGGTCCCTTTGCCACTAGATTAAGATCCACCCTTTGAAGTTTGAACATTGTTATATGTAAATTATTTATTTAATATTATACATACATACATACATAATATTAGCATCCCAATCTTTCAAGACGACTATAAACTGTAATTGATTAATCGCACATGTCTGCTAAAAATAAATTAAAAAACTTTATTCCTTCCATCTAACATAATTTATTTTCTATCTTTTAATCTTCGTCTTTAGTATATTTTTAAAATAAATACAATACACAAACTTATCAGCAGCCTCTATCTTTCTGTTTATCAATTTTGTCTTCCGATCTTTGTCAGTCTTCACGCTGCTTAACAACTTTATAACCACCTATAACCTTATTTTAATGAAACTTTAATTAGTTTTAGTAGTTGCAAATACTAAAACGTAACTAACAGAACAAAGGTACTATTGAGTGTATAGCGGCTAATGTTTCATTGGATTTGTCACCGGAAAGTGTAGAACCTGCTGCTGCATGTATGTTTGCTAGTGTTACAAAGGATAACGTGGTGGATGAAATTTCTTATGATACTTTTGTCATCATCATCATTCTTTTTGTTTTTTTCTTTCCTCAGTAGTACGTGTTACCAATTGCTCCCTCTCATTCCTCATCTAAATTGAAAGGTCAATAGTAACTCCTACTTTCCTCATCCTCTAAATTATCCTAAGCTTTTATCACAATATCTGAATCTTTGGCAATAATTTAAGTAAATAATACTCATAAGTCAGCTTATGTAGCTCTCGAATTTTGTCACTGATAAAGTAATAAATTATGACCCTTCTGGTTTTGAAAAGTGCACCCAAAATATTTCTTATTATTTGTATTTATTTAATGAAAATTTTAATATTATCTTTTGGTCAATTTAATTTATTTTATATACACCATCAATATTTATAAAATTAAACAGAAATTCTTTCTGTTTCATTACATCAATAAAAAAAAAAAACATTTAACACAATTATCTATTGTTTAAAGGTTTTACAAACAAAAACTCTGTACAGTTAGATATCCTTGTAATTTGTCATGCATGATCATTAAACTCTGTATATGCTTGAAAAGAAATAGTAAAAAACAAAAGGAGAGAAGCAAAACATTTACAATAATTGCAAGATAGAAGTACCATTCTGCAGTTGTGAACAAATTCTTTTGCCAATCAGTTTATGTTCCAACTTAAAACTCCTTTTAATTTGTCCTCCCCTCTGACAAGAATGGATCAAAGGACATACAAATACAACAATAACAATAGTCAATCTGTCTAAATAAACATGATTCAACCAACCAAACCTTCATCATGGCTTAGGATAATTTCTAACCTCTCCAAAATACCAGATACAAAGAAACACCCACCGCAATAAAATATCACCTACCAAAGGCTTAAAAGGCAAATAGTATCTGATATAAAATCACTGCAATTTACATTTTAGCAGCATAAATGCGAAATCCTAAGGTAACTCCTAAACAAAAGATATACCTACAGAGCCAGAATGAAGCAACACTGAGATATCTGTGCTGGTGTTATTTGATCTTGCAATATACAACAGGTTCCCCACTGTCTAAGGTAACGTCAGTTTCTCGGTTTTAGACTGTCCTATCTGATGAAGCGATGTCACTTTTATCAGAATTGAGGTTGATATTGCACTGTGATTTGTCAGTTGATGCCACATCATTATGTTCGTTCTCATCTTTCTTTGCATTTAGGAATCGGCCTCCACATCCTCTTGCTCTTCGCAGCGCATGCAAATGCCGAGACTCATGCAAGTATGGCTGCAAGATTTGTTTGAAGAACGAGTAAGAAACTCCATGGGGGTAGGAATTTCCAAGATACATGGAAACATCAGAGTAAATCTTTTGATGAAGCCACAAAATCAACATTAGCATCAATAAGCTAGAAGACAAACAAATCTCCAAGATTTGACTTTGCTTTTTCGGTTTTTCCTCTAATCATTGTTTAGCCTCACTAGAAGGAATCATGTGAACAGATTCAGAGAATGAAATACCTTCCTATTCCTAACAGCTTTACGCTCAGATTCAGCTTTGGCACGGGATTGCCTTCGTCTTAATATACCATGATATTGTTTCGCATTTACAAACACGGGCTCCTCAACAGCATCAGTTGGAAGAGGAACACCGGCTTGCTGAATTCCCATTAACTGAAAGTGGACCTGACACAAATTTTGATAAGTGGATTATCAGGAAAAGATTCTCACATCAAGCACCACACAATTGCAAGAATCAACAATAAAGAATAAGGGATAGAAAAAAACCATTGGTTGTCCACCATACGGCTGCGGGGCATAAGCTTGTGTATCGTAGGGAGAAAAGATGCTTCTATAGTAAGGATCTGGATATGGATAACCCGGCGGTGCCTTCAGTAAAATCAGAAAGTAAAAAGAAATCAGTAAAATGCATCAAAGGTTTATATGGGAAAAAATTACCCACACAAACCATGTTTTAGGTGGTGGATTTTATTTTTGGGTGGGATTTGATAATTCAATTGCCTGAATAACCTGAGGCATATTGCTACTGCAAAAGCGCAAATTATGTGATTCTGCTCTTCTTACTTCTTACACATCACATCTAAATAAATGATACAATTTCTTGTTGAGGATCATCAAATCCCAGAACCACACACCAAATGAAAACACCCTAGCTTAATAAATCGCCTTAACTCACCTAACCCCACATCTAAATTGATTATCTATATAGATAAGCTTCAGATTGCAATGAAAAGGCTTCAAAGGATATTAAGAAGCGACAAGAAAAGTAGCTGCAAATTATTATAAGATTACAAATTTTCTGGCACCTAGAAATACTTTCATATTACAAATCCCTTCTTCTTACAAGACATGCAAAAATTCTCACCTTCAGAAGGGGGGGGGTAAAAAGAAAAATGAGTGAAAAAGAGCCAATTTAATCATGGTTTAGAGGAAGAATAAACCTTGGAAAAAATGTCATCATGACTTGATAACATTCAGAGTCAATTTGCTTCAATGACAAAAAAAATTGCCATGTATGTCTATCTGTTATACCTACAAGAGAGGCAAGACACATCGGATGGTATCCAATGGCTATGGCCTATGGAAAACAAAATATTCTTTAGGATTTCTCATATTAATTAAGTATTGTTATGCCAAATCAATAAGGACTGAGATTGTCAAATCACTAAAGAAATATATTTTGTCTTTTAAGATATAATAAGAAAGCACACTGCACACCACAAAGAAACTCAAAGTTCATACCATAGCCAGCCCAGCTCCAAGCTGTGCAGGCGTTGCAAACTGAACATTCTGGGCACCAGTATCTGGATCAGAAGTTCCGTTAGCAGAGGAAGACTGCATCTCTGATTCTGACTGTTGCTTCTCATCAGCTTCATTATCTGGATAAACATTTTGTAACTGTAATAAGATACTACTTTTGTGCTAGAAAAGGAGACTCAATTTAAAATTAACAGACTAATATATGTCCTCAAGCAATAAACAAAAAAATTTCGGTTTTGCTAGGGAACCAACTATTTCTAGCCAACAATCAGCCAACAAAATAGTGAATAAGCAACTATTAAAAGGAAGGAAAAAAAAGGAATGTTGGCTGAAAAAGGTCGGCACCTAATCTTTTCCCAAATTTTATTAAGACAATCGATTCTTTGGGTGTCCACAAAGAGACAACCTATAGATCAAGTTCATACTGATATTTTCATCCCCTACCAGCAAAAAAATAAGTTATTACCCAACCACACCCTGTACCTTCGACCATTTCTTGGTATTAAGAAATACTGATACATCGGTAAGACAAAAAACAACACTAAAGCAGTCTTTATTGCACTCACAACAGCAGTTATGCATCTTCACCACCACCAAGTTTACCCATTTCTGTTGAATATGAAAATTTTCCTATATTGACTCCATTAGAGGAGACTCAAAAAATAGCAATACATTTTTTCTTTTTTTCATTTATTGTTGACTAAAACTCGGGATAAGAAAGTAATCTACTTGTTATTATGAATGACAAAGGAACAACAAAATAATAAACTGAATCAAAGAACATGCTTATGTAAATACCGGTGATGTCATTAGCAGAGGTCATGATATCCGAATCACCTGCAAACGGGCCCAAATCTGGAAAAAGAACAGTTCAGTGACTTGTCAAAGAAACAAAAATCACAGGTTCTTGAAATAAAACCCTAATAAAATGTAAATAAAACCTTAAAGCTACCCTATGTAAGCATCTTGAAATTTTCAAAAGGAAGTCAAAGATATTAAAACATGCAATTTACTGTGAAGGACTCAAGGATCAATTCAATCTCTTGATGAATTCCAAGAGAGTCAAGAAAGCTGATTCCAACATGGTTAATACAAATCCATCCACATTTCATAATCCCATTAAGAAAGGTGAAAATGCTTCAACTGCAGAGTATTTTAATGGCAAGTTCATCAGCCACAAATTAACATTCAGAAGAATAAGAGCCATCTTAACTAACCTCAGCCCACCACAACAGAGTGAAAACAAATAGAAAAAGTGGATAGCGGATACCCTAATAATGATGAATCAGGGCACACCAATGAAACCCAAAAATTCAAATCAACAACATAGAGAGAACAGGAGACCTAAGGCTCGGGTCAAAAACAGTGAAACAGAAATGTGAAATTTGCAAGTAAGAGCGATATAACAAAAATCACAGCTTGTGTCTTACTCCATAGCCATAGCTCCAGAAGATTCTTCAATTATAGCAAGCAAACATAACCATAACCAATAATAATAATAATAATAATAATAATAATAATAATAAACCTAAATAGTGCAGGAACAGATACAGGAAATAACTAAAATTGAAAACAAAAAAATAAGAAGAAAATTAGAGAAATGAGGAGGAATAATAACCTGGAGTGAAGGAGAGTGAAGAATTGAGGAGGAAGGTATGTAGGTTATGGTGGTAGCAGCAGAGAGAGTCAGAGAGAGTGTGTGTTGGTTTGCACACAAAAACAAAGGAACTGCACTGAACTCTGCACTAAACCGGGGCCCCTACCTATCCACACCCACCAACAGTTTCTTCCTTCTTCTTTCTTTCTTCTTTCTCCCCCCCAATTCTCTTTTCTTTTCTTTTTTTCTTTTTCTTTTTTCCAACAAAATGTGTGGTTGCCAATAGCCTTGCTGACGTGGCAAGTCAGAGATGAATTAAAGACGTTTCAATTTCAGAATTCATAATAATTTAAAATGTAGAAACGTTGAGAAGTTTCTATAGTGATGACTTTCTGGACTTGATAATTAAGTTACGCTATAACAATTAAGAGAATTAATTAGTTGGGAAGTGGGAAGTGGGAACAACATGAAATTATATAGTGCCAGATATGTCATGTGGACAAAAATATATGAAAAACAATTACTACTATTTAATTGGAAGAATTCGGACACCAAAAAAAAAAAAAAGAAGAATTCATCTCGGTTAGATTTAGAATCTACTATTATTTCATGAGAATAAATCCACTATATCATTCTAAGAACATTCAGTCCTTTTCTACTGGGACAAATTCCAATTTTCTTCTATTATATTATCGGAAGTATCGGAAGGTGTTCCGGTAAAACTTTCCTATATTATCATCACGGGTTTATAATAAACAGACATAAAAAATTATATAAAAAAGAAAACATAATTGGAAAATTTACTATTACTATTATTAAAGCTGTCATCTGTCTTTGACCTTTTTTTTTAATCGACCTTTTTGAAGAATTAAAGGTTATGTATTATGGGCTTCGCTCAGGCTTCCGGTTTTGGATAGATACTCAGGCTTCCTTTTATGTGTGCCAATATGGATCTTCTCCTAATGGGCTTTATGTTAGCTAGTAGACTTTTTGGCCCAAAATAATTCAAGCCCTCTGACCAAAAAGAAACTTTCAAGCCTTTCACACGAAAAAAAAATATTCAGGACAGCTATGGTAAATTATTATTGGTTTTATTACCGAAAAAAAATTATTATTGGTTTTTTAGATATCGACAATAATAATCTTAATTGTGGTGGTCGCAATGGTAATTGTAGTGTTTTGACTGTCAAATTGGTATAACATAAAGATAATAAAGAAAGAAATAACAAATAATATACATGTACACACGTACTCACGAAACTAATTGTCACCTTTCACGCGTCTCAGCTCACAAAACCCACAGCTCACACACTCTCACTCATGTGACACGCATCCCCAAATCATGAGATTAGGATTCAACGGAATTTTAAATTCGATTCCCTATTCATCATCTTCTCCAAGACTTCGTTCGTCATCTTCAAATTCTTCTTCTTCCAATTATTTCAAGACTTCGTGCATCCTCATCCTCATCATCTTCCTCTTCCTCTTCTTCTGTTTCGTGGTCGTTTATTATTTGATTTTCGTGGTCGTTCATTTTGCATTTATGATGAGAGATTGGTGTTCAAACCACTGGATCTGAATTCAATAAATGAGGAACCTCAATTGAAAGAGCAAATGGAGGTTAATGATTTTAATTACTTGTTATATTCGATTTTAGGGTTCTGATTTCTCTTTCTTAAATGTTTAATGTATGAGTGATTTTTGTTTGTGTTTTGATCTTGGTTTTAGATTCAAGATCTCAATTCCATCAATGAGTTGGAAGAGCAGATGAAGGTTCGTGACTTCGTTTTACTTTTTAGTTGATTTATTATTATGCTTTGTCTTTACTAAATGTTTAATATATGATTGAGTTTTGGTGTGGCTTGATCTTTGTTGTTAGTTTCGTTTGAATGTAATTTTTATTTTTTCAGTAACGAGAATTCTGCTTATTTCATTTTAAGCTTCTGCTCATTTTTAGCCAGTTTTGGTATGGTAATTATTCATTTTGATTCTGATTTTACTTTTTTGAGTAACCAAATTCTACTCATTTCATTTTAAGATTCTGTTCAATTTTAGTCAATTTTGGTGTGGTAATTCATTTTGATTCATGAGGAAGGGCAATTGGAAGAGGAAATGGAGGTTGATGATT
>JASCZI010000009.1:69548-82061 GCA_036250425.1 Stylosanthes scabra
GTCACATTCAGAGGAGAAAAATATGCATCTATTATTTTTCAGCTAAAAGTAAAAGATAGAGAGCAAGAGTTTTCTGTTAATGAACATGATGATCTGAACAACCAACCTGTTTACCAAGCTTCAAGACAACGTATGGATCGCTTGTTATCATATCTCTAATAGCTAAATTTGTGCCTCTAATCACTCTCACCAGCAACTTTCCGATAAATTCTCCCGTTCTTTCCTGTTTCCATCATCAATATCAATCAAACGTCAAGGAAACCACTCATGAAAATAATTTCAGTTTTTCATTGCTAACAAATTAGTAAAGTTGCATGTCGATACAAGTCTGTATATTATAATAATCCATTCCTAAATGTTATTCATTTAAGAAAAATCAAATACATTCCAAATTGATTGTCATTGAAGAACTTCAATACACACACACACACACACTCTTTTTACCATTACGTTTATTACATTCTTCTTGAATTACTAGTTACTACTTTTGAGTTTCCTATGAAAACGATAGCACACATTAGTCATTTACCTTAAGAGACTAACATTTAGGAATGGAGGGAGTATTTAAGACTCTCATCTGGATACAACCTTAAGAGACTACCAAATAAATATGCCTCCCAGAATATAAGGAACTAGTTATAGAATAAAATTACCAGATTCTTCAAACTAGGAACACTTCGAAAACTATCAGCATCACTTTGGGAGAAATTGGAATCATGTGTGCTTCGAAAACTATCGGCATTACGTATGGGGGAACTGGATCCATTAGAGGTTTGAACACTATCTGCATCACGTTTGGGGGAACTAGATTCATCAGAGGTTTGAACACTATCTGCATCACGTTTGGGGGAACTGGATTCATCGGAGGTTTGAACATTATCTGCATCACGTTTGGGTGAACTGGATTCATCGGAGGTTTGAACACTCTCTGCATCACGTTTGGGGGAACTGGATTCATCAGAGGTTTGAACACTATCTGCATCACGTTTGGGGGAACTGGATTCATTAGAGGCTCGAAAACTATGTGCATCACGTTTGGAGAAACTGGATCCATTAGAGGTTGGAAAACTATCTGCATCACATTGGGAGAAACTGGATTCATTAGAGGTCTGGAAACTATCCGCATGATTTTTGGAGAAACTTGCTTGATGAGAGGATTTTGAAGACACAATGCGCAAACTTGGTTTCAAAAATTCTTGATATTCATATTTTGCCCTGCAGTCACGATTAGAATGCCACACTTAAGAATTGACCAGGCTGTTACCATTGGGATGTGTTTGTTTAAAGAGACACAACAATGATAAATGATTAGTCTATGCAAATTAGTTTGCTTAGCATGGAGTATGTAATGTGCTACTGTGATGGTAGATGTATGGTGTGAAGTGTAGATGAAAACATGTCTAACCGTATGAATTTTGTGCGTTCCTCCTGACTGGCATCTGGACTGGGTTTTGCATATCCTTCTGGAATATAAGATTCATAAATTGAATTAGCAGAAGAATTTCCTCCAACTTCAACCATTGCATCAATATCATCATCTGACCATTCATCCCCCAAAGGCAAAACCTGAAAGTATAAAATGATGTGCTGAGGATGCATTATATATATTCCATTAGTGCACGCTACACAGAAAATAATTCTAATCTCAGGTCACTAATTTTAGTATCTTCGTTGAAGAGAAACAATGAATTTCAAAACATATCTTATGATGGCAATGACATGAAAGAACAAGGGTGCCGTGCAAGCATCTTCAACATAAAAGTAGAAACTAGATGCAGCCAAACATAAAACAGAGTTGATCAAACTGATTTCATAAGTGCAGCCATATAACAACTATGTAAATCAATATCTTATAGTTTAATTAGGACAAAAATGGAGAAGGAACTTGAATTTGAATATTCCTCACAAGAGAAAGGAAATTCTCAAGTACAATGGATTAGAAATGGTTACCCTTGATATATGATCATCAAGACTTCTGTGCACATTGTAACATTTAAAGCATAAAAAAACTCCAATATTAGCCGACCTGAAAAAGCAGTTCAAAAAAATCATTCAGAACTAAGAAAAGGTAATTCAGGCTCTACAGTCTTCATTATACTACAGTCCATGTAGCTACTTTCCTACAGAGTCGAATGCTGCTTTTGAGTATCTTAACATCTAGACCATAAATCACAAAACTTGAGTATACTTACGCCCATTTAGGTTGTGCAGCATTACAATCAGCACAACATTGATTATCCTTTTGAAGCAATAAGTCCTTGAATTTTCTTTTACCTGTAAACAACTACCAATCATTCTACTTCTCAAGAAAAGTAAGTGAACACAGCTTCACATTTCACAGTTAGTCACCGAAACAACTCTAATCCGGCCAAACAAGCCTGGTCCTGTATCTTTCTAAAGATTAAACCTTTTTAAGCTTGAAATCTTTCAAATTCTTAGCCCAGCCAAAATGGCTTTTTAACTGCCTTTGTCCTTGACTTCCAAGATATATAATAACAGAATAAATCTAGGTGTAGACACATCCATGCATCCTTCCATGTATTTTCACAACTAATAGGCTCACACTGCAAGTACAGAAATAATAAAATCTAGCACAGATATTTTGAGCACTGACTAGCATAGAAAATTTGAATCGCCGCAAAGAAAACAAGAATTGTTTCTGTGATGGATATATGTACATATAGTGCTACCAATAATAATAAGTTGAAACTATTTCTTTATATGAAAGTTTCCAGTTATCAGTCAAAAGTCATAAAGAGTTACATGCACTGAAAGAATATAACATTATTATGGAATATAACAATGTATCTTACTTGTTACAGGTCTCCCAAGTTCAAGTGGATTATTCTCCATCGACACTGACATGCTTAAACAGATACCAACTCCAATAACAGCAAGCTATCTGAAAAGAAGAAGCAAACAAAAATAACAAATCTGGTTAATCAATCAATTTCTTTTTTTTCCTTTTTCAACAACGACAACAAAGATCATATTTCCTTGCACAAACGAATTATTGTTAATGCATCAGAATTGTTATTTTGTATATTTGTCACATAATGCATCTTTATCCATAATCATATACATGTATTCTTCCAGCATCAACATTCTTCAATCGAAATCAATAATAAATTAAAAAGATCAATTCTTTTCGCGTTAAACCAATCATACCCTAAGAAACCCGAGACTCGGAAGGGGAAAAGGGGGAAATTGAGAGAGAGAAACTGAAAATTGTGCGTGGTAACGTGAACGCAAGAAAGATGAGAAGAGACAAGAAAATTACCAGTGGATGAAGGAGGAAGAACAAGAACCGAATCAAAACGCGTACGTTGGAAAAATCCGCAGACACACGCGATTGAAAAGTACAAGGTGGAAGTGCGAGCAATGATTGAAATTATTATAATGGCAGAATTTGTTGAAAGGTATGATTTGATTTTTTATTTTTTATTTTTATGGTGTTATTGAAATTTCAGTATGTTCCTTTGTTTTCATGTTTTTGTTTGAAAGTCGTGGATGGAGACGTTTAACCACATTCCAGGTTGAAAACCTTTCTGTATTTCCCCACGCTTTTGGAGTGTCGACTAATAACTGTATTATTTGTCCTCGTTATTAATTATTAATCTCCTTGGTAATCACAGCAAAATTTCATTTTAAATATATTTATATTATAATAAATTACAGATTAATTTACTTTTTTATTTATTTATGTTAACTTTTTATTTTCAAAGTGTATTGTAGAGACGGCAGAAGTAGGTGGTGCCGTGGTGATGACAAATAACTGAAAACAATAAACTAATTGTGTTGTGGCTACAGCTACGGCCAGATTATAGTGGTTGGCAAATGCCAACTAATTATCAATTGTAATATAAGAAAATCTGTGTTTATAATGGAAAATATCGGTAGTAAATATTTTTTTAACATTAATTCTATTTACACATTAAAATTAGTTATAAAATCAGTCATCGTATAATACATATTGAAATATAAAATATATACTAAAAATGAGTTAAATTATATACGTATTTTATATTTCAATACGTATTATATATTAGTGGCTGGTTTTTGTGGTTGATTTTAATATATACCTAATATAACTCTTTTTTTAATTAATAATTAGTGAATAAAAATAGAACATTCGTAACTACTCTTTATAAAACATTCACAATGAAAATTAGTGAAAATTCCATAATTTTTTTAGAAATAGAACATCCGAATGGAAACATAATATTTGAAACATAAAGAAATAGATCATCTGAAACGTAAAGACATAGAGCATCCGAAATCTAAAGAAATAAAATATTTAATTTAAGTTGTTGGTTAATGTTAACTGAATTTTTATTGATTATTTAATATTGTTGAATAAAGTTCGTGATCTCTATTATTATGGGAAAAATAATTTGATTTATATTGGATTATTGATCAATAATTTTGGCCAATACAAAATATTTATTACTATATTTTGAAATTTTTATTACATCAGTCAATAAAAATTATTGGTTAATTAAGTGTTAGTAAACAAAAATTATATTGTTATTATTATCATTATTCAGCACTACTCATCTATTATTAAGACATTTTTATTTATTTTATTTTTATAATTTAAAAATGTCAACAACAAAAGATAGCAATAGACCGAGGGGAAAAATCTTAAAAACCAACCTTATACCATGGATATTGCTAGGTAATTAATAAAAATTTAACAATATTATTCAATAATTTAAATTAGATGTTTTATTTATTTAGATTTTGGATATTTTAGGTTTCAGATATTTGGGCAAAAAACCAATGTACTCCAAAATAACTCCAATATTATCAAATTATACTAAAACCATAAAAATGATCAGATTACACCATTCCCAATATACTATGGAATCCATGGCAGTGTGTAGGGTTTTGATGAATCTGTGCAACCCTGCCACTGATTCGGAGCTTCGTCAAACAACTTGGGTGGAATCCGTGGCACCCTGCCACGGATCATCATTCTCAAAACCATTAGGAGGGATCCGTGGCAGGGTGCCACGGATTCAGCTTGGCAGAGCCACTACTATAAATAGCAAGTGGTGGTCCTCCAGTGAGGATGAGAGACGAGCTAAGATGGCGGAGGCAGAGGTAGGAGTGCGGGACATGAGGCGACGAAGCAAAGCGAGCCGGTTGGGAATGAGTGGATTAGGCGGAGAGTGGCCGAGGATACTTTTACCGGTTATAGTCCTCCTGAACATCCGCTGGTTTAAAGTACGTCGGATCATTCTCCAATGACTAACCATTGCGGAGATATGATCACCTCCGTCCCATGGTTTAATACCAGGTCAATATTTACACTTTCAGAGTTTATTAACGATGAAAGTATAATGTACGAAGTCTTTTCTTAGTCTATTGTAATAAGTTACGATTTCATTAGTGTTATTTAATTTGCATTTGTTATTTGTAAATAAAAAATAGTAAAATGTAATGTACGAAGTCTTTTTCAATTAAATTTTTTCTTTGCTTAATTATTTATATTTTCTTTTTTAGCAGTTTTAAAAAATTGATGTAATGTAGATAACATTTTGTACGTTGTATCAAGCACGATGGTTTTAGATCCTTTGAGAAAAATATAAAACAACTCTATTAATTCATAAATATGTACAACAAACAATGCTTGGAAGTTCGGAAATACATAATGTAGTGCGTGAAATAAAATACATGAATAAAATAAAGAAAGTAGCGCGTAAATTACATATGCCCTCCGCCAAGATAAATCTCATGCTCAAGCCAAGATAAATCTCATGCTCAAGAGAATTCTTGGGGTACTTGTAGCATGACGTTATGCCAGTGGAGGATACTTGGGGCCATAAATCTGGCATAAGCTCATGTCGGTATATGTCCCCCCTAAATCCTAAACCCTCTGTCATCCGCAGCGATTTCCTCGATTGAGCATTCAGTCACGATAAAAAGTCAAACACATCTCTCTACCTTTTTTCTATCTTCTCTCTAACTATTCTCTCTCACTTTCTCTTTCTAACTTCTCCCCACTATGAATCCAAATGATCCTGCCACATATTTATATAGAATTTTCGTTACGGATTCCATAGAATATTGAGAACGGTGTAATCTGATTATTTATCTGGTTTTGGTGTAATTTGATAATATTGGAATGGAAATGGATTTTTGTGGTAACTTGCCCCAAATATTTTATTCTTAAAAAATTTTAAATGTTTCACTAACTTTCACTATAGACGCTCTATAAATAATAATTATAGACAATCTGACTAAAAGAATATTTATTTCCTGTATCTTTTTTATTAGAGTAATGTTACGGAACCAATATTAAAGGACTAATAGGGAGCCAATGAGTGTAATTAGAGAAATAATAGGTGGTAAAAGAGGAGAGAGAAAAAAAGAAAAAAGCCTATTAACCACTTATTAGCTAACAAATTATAGACTTCCTTAATTTTTTTTTTCTTTTTATTACCGTTATCTAGAAGTTAATTTTAGTTTTATCACAGTAGTATCTTACATAATAATACAATTTTTTTTTGACATATTATTACATTTGGTTGTGGCTCAGCTAGCAGCTATTATTTTATAGAAAATGTTGAAAGACACTCAAGAAAATAAGACATTATATACTCACCATCCAGTGACCATTCACCAAGTCACCATTACTAAACAATTAAGGGTTTTTATGGAAGCGACTATGCTTCTCACGGCAAAGCTTGATGCATCTAACTCTTAGTGTGCCTTTATGCATTCTCCTGCATCTTCTTATGCATCCTTCCAGTGTTTCCGGTTTCTTAGAGGAAGTGATATAATAATATGGAATATTCTCATGAAATTCAATAATTATTGTATAATAACAAATAATCACACCAATAATCACTAATATTGTTATTCCAAGTATTATACTACCCCGTGCCATAGATCTAGCTCTTATAATCACAAATTTACAACAAATCAACTTATATACATAGAAGTTTAAAATATTTTTTAATATTATTTTATAAATAAAATGCTACGTATGCATACGTTAAAAATTAACTTCTTAATCAGTTGTGAATGGGTAGTTTTAACATGTAATCTTCATATGAATAGTTAATTTGGTGACTAATTTGATAATTAAACTTTTTATATACATTATATAATTGTTATATAAATTATAAGTTGAGAATAAAAATATTTTCTTTTATTAGTTTGTGTCTCCTCTCTACTCCAAAGGTTACAAACTACAAATTATTATTAATATTATTGATATATTGATATTGATTATTGCTTGATAAAGACAAACTACACATTATAACATAACAAAACAAAATATTACCTCTTGAATTCTATAAACTTTGAAAATTATTCATTATATTATATATTATATGTAATAATAATGCCATTTGATTTTGTGTAAGAATTTTAATTTCTTCTTTATAATATTTCAAATGATATTCAATCTAAAGTCTATATCATACTTTTATTCTTAAATTTTTCTTCTTTATTTTCATTTGTTGTGATTTTTTATTTATACGCAAATAATCAATAATTTAAAAATGAAAAATATAAAGATATAAGTTTTCTTCATTTTTTTGCATATACTTCAGTTAGATATAATTAGTTAATTACATTTTTTATAAACTTTATTAACTTTTTCTAAAAATTTTCCGACATTCATAAAAGATTTAAAAGAATACGAAATTTTAAGATAAAAATGTTTCATTTTTCCAATAATATAACACTTGCAAACGATCTGGACGTCATCAAATAAGATTTCTAAAACAAAAGAATATATATTTATTATTTGGCTATTTATATAACATTTTTAAATTTTTTTTTACTTATTTGCCATTCGTATCTTTAAAATTATTTTTGTAAAAATAAAAATTAAATAATAAACATCGAATGCACTTAAACATTTTTGTAATTTTTTATTCTAAAAAGTAGTTCAGATAACATAATTATGGGGTTAAATTCCAGACCATCATCAAATTCTTTATTTATTTATTTATCCGTAAATTAAACTATTTTTTTTTGACATATATGTGACACCTGGTCAGAGACGAATGGTGGCATGTTTCAGGGGTGGCAATGGCCACCCCTGGATTTTTAATTTCTATTTAAAAAAACAAAAATGAATGAATTGACCCCTCCTAAAATAATGAATTGATCATCCCTAAAAAATAATTGGTGTAAGCTTTATGTTTTTTATAGTTTGGTTTAGTCATTTGTTTTTTATAAGTGGACTTATAATGAGCCAAATATGTAGTAACTAGTAAATACTCATTCTTGCATGCATCCCTAAGCAAAAGAGAGTGTCTGAATTGATGAGCAATGCTCCATTTATGTTGAATGTGAAGTTGTGAACTGTGACATGGTGGTGATTGGTGAACAATTCTAAGGTGGTTCAACAACCCAAAGAATGATGGTGAGATTTAGTTGGTTAATCTATAAGCCTTAAAAATCACATTTCATGATTTGAATCTCACTGATAGAATGATTAAACCATTAAATTGTATTAGAATATGTGTGACTGTGATTGTTTAAATTGTATGTAAAAACAACCGAAAAAAATAAAAACAACTAAATTTTTAATTGAGGCAATAATTCAATTTTTGCTTACCAAAATTTTTTTAAATATTTTTGGATAAAAAAAATTTTAAATAATATGATATTGACCACCTTTATAAAAAATTTCTAGCTCCGCCCTGGCCACATTTCGTGGATTAAACCATTTTAACGCAAAGCCACAGTGGCTTAGGTTTATTTTTTTTTGGGGGCGTACACAGTGGCTTCTTTTTTGGTAAATACACAGTGCCTTATGTTTTTTTTTAGTAAACAAAGGGGCCAGAGGCCTACAAAGTGGCTTATGTTAAATGCGAACATTAGGATTGGGCTTAAAATTTAAGCTAACATGAATGATCATTTATTGGGCTTAAATCACACGCTAACTACGTTATATATAAGGGCCTCAGATTTCGCTCTGAACACACAAACATCCCTATCCCTACGTTGAGCTTCCTCCTCCACCACACCCTTCGTTTCTTTTTCTTTTTTATTTTAGCCCAATAGGTTTTCCCTTAGTTTATTGGGCTTTTTCTTTTTCGTCGTTCATATTCGTTGGCGGGAAAAATACCACACTCGTTAAAATTTCCGACGAATGTACGGCAATCCACACCGTTACCAGTTACCAACGTGACGGTAGCGGAAACCGCAACTGACAGCCGGTGCACAGTAGCCTCCGAATGATGCCATCGCGTTCCAAAACCCTAGCGCGTTTTCTCCACAGGGCTCCGGCGTTTCAAGAACGGAGATTCGTCTCGGCGCGAAAGGTTTTGCAGGAAGCTTCTGGTCATTCCTTCACTTCACCGTATCATTATGATGTAATTTGATTTTTGAACGGTCCATTTAGATGTGTTACTTCTATGTTTTAATTGTAAATTTGACTATTCTTTTGTATTTTCACTTATCAAATTTATCCCTGTATGAAATTGCAATAAATTATGAAAATGTTCTTCTTTGCATTTTGTAGGATGCAGAAATCATAGATCAGTTTTACCTAGATGTAAAGCCCATCCATCCCAAAATACACTTCCTCTACTGATTCTCAATTTGCAAATCCAAACAGGTTGTTCCTCAATTTTTGTTGAAATTCATTGATGTCCAAATTCAAGTTTTCCCTAACTACATTGATTTTTATATTTTGGACATTCAGGAATCAGGAGACTCTAAAGAGCATATTAATTATCTTTGCTGACAGATTACTAGTTTTTGGCAAGGATTCTGGTTTTGTATTTCATTTGGTGTGTGAATGTGAGTTTCTGCAGTTTCACAAGTGCTTGGATTTAGGCCTCTCTTTCTTTTGGTGCTCTGATTGCTGCATAGGTAACTTTGCTTGGGGTTTTCGTGCTGTCTTTCTTTATTGCTTGAATGATCTTGTTGCTAGTGTTTGTTTTTCATCCCCTGTTCTGTTGTGTTTTCTCATTGTGATATCTGGCTCTTCTCTCTTGTAAGTTGTAAGAAGGCTTTCTTCAACAATCAGGAAAACATGGCAAAATTAGGTTAACTAGTGCAGAGAATGAAAGAACAGAAAATGCTTATCGGAATATATTGGTAATTGTATATGCTTTTCCTTACTTTCTTACATATGAATCGATCTATCTTTGAAGTTTTAACTCTCCCCTTCTCATAGTGTCATGCTGATTGCTGAGCAATTTTTTCATTGTAATTTTTGAGTGCCTAATTTTTTACCATACTAATTTTCTTCATTTCCTTGCCTGCATGATAAGTTAATGAGTTGAAATCATTTTAGTTATTTTGAATTTATGTATTTTGTATGCCAGGGTAAAAAATGCTTAGTCAAGTTTTCATCTATTTCAATACATCCTTCTTTATGCTATTATTATCATACTATTTAGTTGGCCTGTTAAATTCTATTTGTTTAATTTTGTTGAGTTTCTTGAGATAATTTTACACGTAAATAATATTATGGAAAATAAAATTTTAAGTGTAAAAGTGAAAATCATATTAAAATTTAAAAATGATAAAAAAAAATATTGATAAAAAGTATAAAAAATTTTAGTATTCAAATATCTATTTTTCAATATTATCTACTAGTATTGTAGATTGTATTCTTTAGTTGCCCAACTACAAAGGGGAAAAGGTGACAATAGAAGTAGAACATGTTTTCCCCACTTCACTAATTCACTTTCTCTTTGGCATTTGTCGATGCAAAAAGTGGAAATGTCTCACTTAAGCGTAAAAGTAACTTTATAAAATGCACAAAGTTATCATAGTAACTAGTTAGTATGCTTATTTTTTTAATATAACATATAGTTTAAATGTTTAATACATGTCATGAAAAGAAAATTAGTATACTTAACAAATTCCCGCCTCAAAAGATGAAATCAATGGCATCTTTGTGTAAACTTTCGCAAACTAACGTTGCATGATTCCATCAGGTCCTCCCAAGTCACATGCCTTCTAAAAGCTACAAAGGTTAAAAAAAAAAAGGAGCAAAGGCACTGTTTCGAGAGATTCAATGGTGTGCATGTGAACTCGTATAGTTCTTCCTTTTTGCTTTGAAAAATGTTATCCATTGCCTTCAATTAAAGATTCTGGGACCAGTTTCCGTGTCTCTTTCCTCATTATTTCCTCATCATAATGAGTATGCAGTAGCTACCGGCTGCAATGCTGTCACTGTTAACCTTACTTTCATAATTGTAAACTTAGCTGTGCTCTCAATTTTGCTTCAAAAGTTTAATACTTGAGAGTATTCATTTCTGCATCGGACTCAATTAAGCCAAAGGAATTGATCATGGTAAAAAAAAACTTTTCTTTTTCTGTTCCTAGATACTTGAACTGATTCTCTCTAAACTGTTATATTTCAGTTCTTAATGTTTTAGCTTACTTTCTTTGCAGGGTGTTAATGGTTTGGGAGATGCTGGAAATTAGTTTTGGTTCCTTTTGTATTATAAAGACTTAGTATAACTCTGTCTTTAAATTTTGAGGTTGCTTCTGTACTATAGTGTTTTCTTTCAAAATTCTTGGAAGGTACCCTATCTTTGGAACCTAGTTGTTGTTCCCTTCTGTCTTCACTTGAAGGTAAACTAACACAAGCTGACATTAGTAACTTATAGAAGGATATGCAGCCATTTATCCTTTTAGTGTTATTAATGTCCTTCTCTGTTATGGGACAGCTTCCTTCCAAGGACATTTTACCATTGCTGGAATTTAAGAAAAGCATCAAGCATGACCCTACTGGTTATGTCCTCAATTCATGGAATGAGGAATCCATTGACTTTGATGGATGTCCTTCTTCGTGGAATGGAGTGCTGTGTAATGATAGTGACATTGTCGGCATTGTTCTTGATAACCTTGGTTTATCTGCTAATGCCAACTTAAGTGTTTTCTCCACCCTCAAAAGGCTTGTAAAACTCTCCATGTCCAACAACTCAATATCAGGAAGTTTTCCTGATAAAATTGATGACTTAAAGAGCCTTGAAATTCTAGATTTATCCAATAATCTTTTCTCTTCGTCCTTACCGTTTGGAATAGGCACGTTAGCTGGATTGAGGAATCTGTCGTTGGCAGGAAACAACTTCTCTGGTCAAATTCCTGACTCTATTTCAGGAATGGCTTCAATGCAGGCTTTAGACTTGAGCCGCAATTCCTTTTCTGGGACACTGCCACCATCATTGACTAAGCTTACCAGCCTGGTGTTGCTTAATATATCCCATAATGCCTTCACTGGAAAAATTCCAAAAGGTTTTGAGTTGATATATTCTCTTGAAAAAATTGATTTGCATGGAAATAAGCTTGATGGTGATTTGGACACTGAATTTATACATTTTACAAGTGCAAGTTATGTTGATTTCAGTGACAACATGCTAGTAAGTTCAAAGTCACAGCAGCAGAAATTTCTAGTACAAATATCTGAAAGCATTGAGCATTTGAATCTAAGCCACAACAAGCTTACCGGGTCATTAGTTAGGGGAAGTGAGCAACCGGTTTTTGAAGGCTTGAAGATGTTGGATCTCAGCTACAATCAGTTGT
>JASCZI010000009.1:82071-97109 GCA_036250425.1 Stylosanthes scabra
CGGAGAATTACCTGGATTTGATTTTGTTTATGAACTTCTGGTTCTTAAGCTTAGCAACAACAGATTTTCAGGATTTATTCCCACTGGCCTTCTGAAAGGAGACTCTTCGGTTTTAACTGAACTTGATTTAAGTGGCAACAATCTGTCAGGTAGATAGGCAAATTCTAAGCCTCCTTTAAATAAAAGAACAATTTTTTATTCAGAATCCTTTGCTTGAATTTCTAATCAATATTCAAATTTGTCTTCCAGGTGCAATGAGTATAATTACATCAACGACACTGCACTTTCTTAATCTCTCATCAAACGGGATCAGTGGTGAACTGCCACTGCTCACTGGAAACTGTGAAGTACTTGATTTGTCAAATAACAAATTAGAAGGAAATTTATCCAGGATGATGAAATGGGGTGATATCAAATATCTTGATCTAAGTAGGAATCACTTAACAGGACCCCTCCCCCAGGTAACACCTCAATTTTTGCGACTAAACTATCTGAATCTCTCCCATAATTCTCTTAGCAGCTTGCTTCCAAGAGTGTTTACAAAGTATCCAAAGCTCAAAGTGCTTGATGTTAGTTCTAACCATTTATATGGAGTATTTCTAGCTGATCTGCTTGCAGTTCCCACTTTGCATGAACTCCATCTTGAAGATAACATGTTATCTGGTGGCCTTAATTTATCATCCATTTCCAAAGTTCAATCTGATCTTCAGATTCTTGAGCTTTCTCATAATAAGCTTAATGGTCATTTTCCTGATGATTTTGGGTCATTAATTGGCTTGAAAGTGCTCAATATTGCAGCAAATAATTTTTCTGGTTCTGTTCCGACTACCATTGCTGACATGAAATCACTAGACTCCTTGGATATATCAGATAATTGTTTTACAGGTCCTTTACCAATTAACATGCCAGAGGGACTAAAATATTTTAATGCTTCAAACAATGATCTCTCTGGAGTTGTCCCAGAAGATCTTAGGAAGTTTCCTGGTTATTCTTTCTATCCTGGAAATGCTGGATTGCATTTTCCAAATGGTCCTTCTGGCTTAATCAATAAACCAGATGAAAGTTCCAATAGAAAGCCAATAAGCACTATAATTATAGTGTCAAGTTTGGTTTCTCTTGTCCTATTACTCCTGATTGCTGTCGTCATATACTACAAACGAGTATCAAGATCTCGACGAGGATATGTAGGTAAGGATATAAGTGAGCATGCTCAATCACATGTTGCTGGGCTGGGTTGTCCAAAAGACTTGGGTGGTGCGTCAGTTGTATCAGTCAAGGATCATGTTCCCCCTCACACAGAAAAATCTGCAAAAATGGATGAAAATATGGCATCTGTGTCTGGCCTCTCCCCATCAAAACACATACAATTTTCATCACCAGGGTCCAGTGATTCATCTACTGCCGAAAATATTGCAAGACTATATGCAAGATCACCAGATAAGTTGATAGGAGAGCTGCATTTTCTTGATGATACAATAACACTGACTCCTGAGGAGCTATCAAGGGCCCCGGCTGACGTTTTGGGGAGAAGCATTCATGGTACATCTTACAAAGCAACTCTGGTGAATGGTTTATTACTTAGAGTAAAGTGGCTGAGAGAAGGAGTCGCAAAACAAAGAAAAGCATTTGCTAAAGAGGCTAAAATATTTGCAAACATCAGGCACCCCAATGTTGTTGGGTTGAGAGGGTACTATTGGGGCCCTACACAGCACGAGAAGCTTATTATTACAGATTACATAGCTCCAGGAAGTCTTGCAAGTTTTCTACATGGTAAGGTGTTGACATTCCTTCCATCCATTCAATTCAGAAGTTAAATGTAATTCATCTTATCTATTGGCATCATTTGCCATTCTTCAAATATTTTAACTTTCAAATTTGAATTCTCAGATCGACAAGGAAGAAAAGGTCCACCGTTGACTTGGGCACAGAGGCTCAAAGTAGCTGTTGATGTAGCCCGTGGCCTGAACTATCTCCATTTTGATCGTGCTGTTCCCCATGGCAACCTCAAAGCAACAAATGTGTTGTTAGATACAGCTGATTTGCATGCACGTGTAGCTGATTACTGCCTCCACAAAATCATGACTGAGGCTGGTGTTATTGAGCAGATTCTTGATGCCGGGTTCTTGGGTTATCGTGCACCAGAGTTGGCTGCTTCCAAGAAGCCCTTGCCCTCTTTCAAGACAGATGTTTACACCTTTGGGGTGATTCTTTTGGAACTTCTAACTGGGAGGTGTCCTGGAGATGTTATATCTGGTGAGGAGGAAGGTGTTGATCTACCAACCTGGGTGCGGTTGCGTGCAGCAAAAGGTAGAGTGTCGGAATGTTTTGATGCTGCATTGATGGGAGAAATGGGTAGTCCGAGTGTAGAAAAGGGCATTAATGAGGTCCTTGGAATAGCTATGCGTTGCCTAACATCTGTTTCTGAGAGACCAGACATCAAGTCTGTGTATGAAGATCTTTCTTCTATGTAGTCTCTAAGCCTCATAATAACGTAATGAACTTTTTGCGTATAATGAGAACTTTTAATAATACAATAATTATACACAATCAAGCTTTTTTAACAACCAAGTCTAACCAAGTCACCATACCTCACGCGCCTATCATTAATAGGGGTATTAAGTTTTTCCGTTTTTTTGAAATCACAAATCCCTGATTTGTCTCCTTCCTCTTTTATCACAAATGCCTGCGTTTTAATAATAACTCATTGTATCCCATTGTCCTTTGAAGTTTGGCTTTCTAACATAATTGGGTTCTTCACTTGCACAGTTTTACTTTCCATATTGTTTTCAAGGATCTGAAGTCTGCAGAGCAAAACAAACGAATATAGCTTCTCATGTCCCTAATATTTTTCCTTCCTCGGTTATTTCCAGACTCATAATGTCCCTATGGAATAGATTCATTGTATAAAAGGCAAACAATGCTCTACCAATGATCCCCACAAGAGCATAAGCCATTTTTGAAGTGATGAAAGCGGCTAGTATCTCTCACTATGATTTCACGGTCAACGATCTTTGCCATAAGCTTTATTGCATTATGACAATCACCACACACACGCAGATTTTTCATTACTGTTATTGTACTGCCTTCGACAGTGCTAAGCAACCCAAATGCAATTGCAAGCCGTTCACTATGGTAAGACAGTGTTTCTTCTTTTTGCTCAACTTCAACATCATGCAAAGCAAATTGTTGATCAGGAACATAACCTAATTCCTTTAACTTGACTCCCAACCAGTCCAGTTTTTGATAAATTTTCTCAGTGAGAGGATGTGACCTATCCGCAGAGAGAAATTCATGCCTCAGTCCATTCAAGGTTATCCAACTGGATCCTGGTTGCTTCACAACTCTGTTATCTTTCATTGTTCTCCTTATCCGATCTACTTCATCCCATCTGTTTGAAGCTGCATACATGTTAGAAAGCAACACATATGCAGCACTGCAATTCGGCTCCATTTCAAATATCTTTCTTGCAGCTCTTTCAGCCACATCTAGATTAGAATGCATCCTGCATGCACTCAGCAAAACCAGCCATACCATTGAATTTGCTTTCATTGGCATGCTAGTCACCAGTGCTTCTGCTTCTTCCAGCTCTCCGCATCTGCCAAGTACATCCACCATACATGCATAGTGCTCAACTGTCAGTGTAATTGATCTTTTCTGGCCAAAGTATCTGAAGAAACACCTTGCTTTTCGCAACATCCCAGAATGGCTACATGCAGAGAGCAAACCAGTTAATGTGATTTCATCTGGATGAACTCTTTCACGCAGCATTTGGCTAAACAGTGTTAGAGTCCACATGCCACATCCATGCTGTGCACAACCGACAATAACAGAGTTCCACGATACAATACTTTTCTCATTAATCCTCTTAAATGCAAAAATTGCATCACCAATATATCCACATTTACTATACATGACAACAAGAGAACCTCCCACATACACACTGCTTTCCAAACCCATCTTTATTGCTGCTGCATGAAACTCTTTCCCCCTCTCAACATCCTCCAACCCGCAACATGAATTCAAAGCGCTTGTGAAAGAAGATTCATTTGGAATCACACTCATTCTCATCATTTCCCGAAAGACCTTCAATGCCTCTCGATGCTTATCATTCAAACCATAGCCTGTCACAAGAGCTGTCCAAACTACCACATTCCTCTGAACAACCTCCTCAAAAACATTGCATGCAGCCTCCATTTGCTTGCAACTTGCATAAAACGTGATAAGTGAAGCTGTTACAAATTCATCAAAACAACAATATCCCAACTTCAACACACAACTATGAATCTGAACACCAGTGCGAAATGCCAGTGCTTTAGCAGCAGCTGCCAACCCACAAGCCAGGCTATTAGCCGAAAGCTTAATACCAGAACACACCATCTCCTTAAAGAGAACCAAAGCCTCGTCACTCTTCCCATTCTGGTCAAGTCCACCAATCATTGAAGTCCAAGAAATCACATCTTTGAAGGGCATCCTATAAAACAAGCGCATGGCATCTTCCACTCTGCCATTACTGCAATACCCATGAACCATGGCGTTCCAGGCAGCCACGTCTCTGTTGGGCATGGCCCAAAACAACTCCTCAGCCTCCTCCACTCTTCCCAAACGCAACAACCCAACAACAAGGATGGTCCAACTCACGACATTTCTGTGCGGCATTTCATCGAACAGTTTCCGTGCAGTAACAAACTCGCCGCAATGTATACACCCCTTTATCATGGAGTTCCAGGAAATCACATCCTTAGAGGGTATCTTGCGGAAGAGGTCGAGTGCTTCAGGGAGCATGTGGTGGTGGGTGTAGGCAGATATCATGATGGTAGCGAGGGTCACGTGAGGGGAAGGGATTTGGTCGAAGAAGGCACGTGCCTCCTGCAAGGTTTGTGTGTTGAGGCGGTGAGTGAGGGCATGCTTGTATGAAGCGGTGGTTGCAACAGCTGAGAAGGGTCTCCTCCAGTTTCCAATGGCGGCGCTGGTGACTATGAATCTTAGAGTGAAGAGTGATTGAAATGAGTAAGTAGGATTCATTGAGATTTCTGTGTTACACGAACATGTTCAGCATTCTGCAAACTTGCAACGCACGCTTCGCTAATCGCTAGTTACCTCACTCAACTAAAAGTACCATGCAAAAATAATAAAGAAAAAGGCATTGAAATAAGTATGTAATTTTCATGTGCATTTAGAATTTTTATAGATAATTATATATCACAACATCAAAAGAATTCATTTTAGATAATTCTATAATTCATTATTTTAAAATATTATTTAAACACATGAATTTAATTAGATAATTATACAAGTGATTTATATGGTAATGTATTAAAATTAGGCACTATAATATAAATTGGTTTTAATAAGAGTCAAATTACATAAACCTATATTAACTTTCCTTCTTTTTTTGTAATTACTTCCACTGTAATCCAATAACAATAAACAATTAATAAAGTTTTTAATTTTATGTGAATATTTTATCAACACTATTTTAAACTTGGGCCTTTAGCTCCTTTGCCCGTAAAATTTTTTTATAAACTCTCCATTCTGAATTTTAAATTTTTAAAATATAAAAATAAGATATTGGTTTAAAATATTACTTAATATTAATAAAAATATATATTTTTTTAACATCTTTTAATAATTATTATGTTATACTCTTTTTTCAGGGTGACGATGGATAGGAGTTCTTATAGAATTTTTATTAGTTTTAATATTCCAAATAAAAAATTCTTTTTTCACATTGATATCCAAATAAATTGAAGATTGTATGTATATAATGATTTTGTAAAATAATTTGAAACTTAACCATCTTTTATGATAATTTATGATATATAATTCATTATCCAGCATAATATGAGCACAACTATTCTAAGTATATATAAATATTTAATTGCTAATAAATAAGCTATTCATGTTAAATATTTACACACAAGTATGTATATATAATAATAATAAATTTGAATTAAACTCTTTTATAATTATTAATCATTTTAGAAAAAATAATACTTTAATCATTTTTAAATTAAAATAATAAATCTCACAAAATAAAAATTATAAATTTAAAAATAATAAAAATATTATTTTCACTTAAGTGCTACATGAACAAATCGAAACTCACCAATTGAAGTCTTTTAACTGCAGTTAAGGTTAAGCACTTAAGCAGTTAAGCTTTAAGGCAATACAAAAAGGCCCCATAAAAAAGAGAAAGAAAGAGAGAGAGAAAGAAAAAAAAAAAAGAAAGAAAGAAAAGAAAACCAACCCTGGCCCCAAAAAATAAACAAGAAAGCAAGAAAAGAAAAAGAAAATAGAAAAGAGAGTTACGGCGAGGAGCATAAAAGGGTTTTCACTTCCGACGTAAATACTACGACTCATCACATCATTCTAAACCGTTTTCATTCCGTTTCTTCTTTCTTTCTCTCCGGGCCGGCGATCACTTTCTCTCATCATCATCGCATTCTTCGCCTTCTGGTTAGTCTTCTCCACACACCGCACCCTCTTACTCTTTATTTTGCTATCGCTTCGTCTCTCATTATCGTTCTTCGCTTGCATGCTTATTCTTATATATGCATCTTTATTCTTCTGTTTTTTTAACCCACTTAATTATCTCATGCTTAAATATTAATTTACTACAACTAACTAATATTATTGTTTGATACCATATACTGTGTGTTATCGTTTGTCGTAATAATAATGCATGATATATATTCGGTTGATACTGGTAGGTTTTTTTGTTTTGGTTTTTTTGTTTTGCTTTTTCTCATTTTCTCTTCGATGATTATGAATCTTTTCCTTTTCAATTTGTATGCCACTGTTTGAGGATGAATGCTAATATGTTTAATTTGGAGTAATTGAGTCTGGTTTTTACAGTTTGGTGATTGGATAGATTGTGTTATTTGCAAACTAGTGTTTTTTGTTAGTTGTAGTAGCATTATTATGTATTGCACTATTGCTGCATTTTATTTTATTTTAGGGTAATGCTATTTGAACAAGTGAATTTTGGCCAACCAAGGATTTATTTCTATGCTAAATAGAATATTATTTCAGCATCAAATAGTACAAAAAAAAATAGCACATAAATAAAGTTTTATTTGTCATCGAAATAGTCTTTCTATTTAGCATAGAAATAAATATTTAGCATAGAAATAAATGACTTGGTTGTTAAATCACTTGATCAAATAGAATTATTGTTTATGTTATTTGCGTCAAAATTGCTGCATGCATTTTGAATGAAGTCCACATTTTGGTAAGCTAATCGCTTTTGGCTGGGAATTTAGCTTAGGCGTTTAGCTATTGGAACATATGTATACTTCTCTTATTTTATGTTCTTTCCCCCAGAATTCAGGTAGAGGTACCATGTTAAAGAGAAAGGGAAGAGAATCCCCTAAAGGGTCTAGTGCTTGGAAGAAGATGAAAGACAGTAGTGCGGATAGTGGACTGGAGATTCTTGATAATTTGCCAAATGTTTTGAAAGTGGAACCCGTCTTTGGAGATGTGCAGGAAGCAGGTGCATATGAATTTACTTTATTTTGTCTACCTGCTTTGTTTAGTTTGATAATCTTCATAATAAATATAAGCTATCTGTTGTGGTGTTTTGGATTTCTATGTGTTTCAGATACGACTATGCCAAAGAAAAGGGGACGAGGACAGCCCAAAGGTTCTGGGGTTCGGAACCGTCAGAGTATTTCATCAGCTTTGGGGGAAGAGTCAGAACAGTCAGGTATGTTTTGGTTACAATTTTTCCCCCTCTTCTCTTTTCAATTACCAATGCTGTTTGGAAACTTATGCTTTCCATTGTGTTTCAAATACAGGTATGCCAAAGAAAAGGGGCCGAGGACGGCCTAAAGGGTCATCAAAGGTTCAGAAATATGAAGTTGTTCATGGAAACTCGAACTATGACCATGTTCCATTGAATATGGAGGGGGTTAGTTCTGGGGGTGAAGAGTTAGAAAAGGCAGGATCAGAAGAACCAACAACTCATAGTAACCACCAACAGAATGCAGATGGCAAGTTGAATGTTTGCATTTGTTAGTTGGCTTTTGTGTCAGGTTGTAAGTTTCTATCTATTTGGCACACTTATTTTGTAATTTGTTTTCTTTCAGATTTAAGCATCAATCCTAAAAGAAAGGGAAGAGGACCAACAAAAGGATTGATACTTGAAATGAAGCGCCAACAGAGTGCGGACGGTAAGTTGGAGGTTCTTATTCATCCAACAAAGCTAGTGGCAGTAGGTCCTGGCCGTAAAGATTTTATCACGGACCTCTCTCTTATTGTTCGAAAGCATGCCCGTTTGAACGTGTACACATGGAGGAAGGTTCCGGAAAGTACTAGAGAGACAATAGTGCAAAGTATTCTGGTATGTACCGACACTTGCATTGATTATTGTTTGGGTTTACTCGAGTGTTGTAAGTGGTGTTTGACGCTGCCATCTTTTATGGATGACTTACAGGTTTTTTTTTTGGGTTAATAAATTCTTGTTGTATCCATCATTGTTAATGATATCACCTGGTTCTGGCTACATGGCTGTCAAAACTGTTATTCCTTGCCTCTTTCACAACCAAGGTTGCTATGCATGTATATGAAAATTCATTTGGTGTAATATATATTAGCTTTCAATACTCCATTGTGCTCTTTTAATGAAAAACTGGAATTTGCATGTTTAAATGTAGCTTCTCTTCTATTCTAGCATTAACAATCTCTCAGGCATATGGCTTGTTTATTGTGTGATTTTTTTTCTTCTTCCTTTTATCCTTTATGTTTTCTAGTAGTAGAATATGTATGCATGAATTAGTTCTTTATGTTTCTTTCATTCTTTTTTCAAGAACAACTGGAGACTTCAAGATACAGATGTGGTACGAAAGGCTATTCTGGATGAAGCAGGACGATTATATCGAAATTGGCGCAATAGGCTTCATGATTATTATGTGATGTTTGAAACAAAAGAGGAGGCCTTGAAGCATGTTCCTGACGATGTCAATCCTTTTGATTGGCGATTCATGGTTGATTATTTTAGCAGTCCTTCTTTTGAGGTGCATTAATTTTATTCTCTTATATCCACCTTACCACCCTGTGGAATTTTAATGAGTTCCATAACATGCCCTTTCTTTATGAATCTTCAGTTGATAAGCGCAGTAAACAAGACAAATAGGACAAAAATGAAGACAAATCATACTAGTGGACGAAAATCTTTTCATGCAGTCAGCTATGAAGCTGTAAGATACTAAGCTTTCATTTTAATTCAGTGTGCTTTATAATGTGTTACATTAGAATATATGATAACGATAATTTTTGCATATTATTTATTAAATTAAATAAATTTAACAGCGGGATCCGGTGACTGGAAAGGAGCCTCATTTGCAGAAATTGTGGCAGTTGACACACAAAAAGGCAAATGGCGAATGGGTTGATGAGGCATCTAAGGAAGTAAACGTAATTGCATTTTAAACTAGTACTACAATATTGTATATTGCTTGAAATTGATCTTGCCCTCTTTAAGTGATTGATTGTTTTGTCAATTCATCACAGGACAAGGTTGCCGAACAAATTGATGAGAATTTACATGAGCTAGAGGATTCTCAAGAAGGGATCACAACAGTTGAACCTGAAATTATTAATAATGCCTTCATGTCAGTGGTCGGGAACAAATCATGCGTGCTAGGTTCTGGAGGAGAACCGCGATCTTCAAAATCTAATATAGTTCAACAGCTTCTGGCTGAATTAGAGGCCCAAAAGATGGAGACAGAGAATGCTAGGAAAGAATGTAATGAAACAAGAGCTAAGGTTGTTGAGGTTGAGTCCCAGCTAGATGAAGAGCGGAGGAAGAGGGAAGAGACCGAGGCTCGTCTACTGAATCGTCAAAAGGAAATGCAGGAGATCAATAGCCAGGTTCAGACTGCTATACAGTCTGCATTCATGCAATATCGTCCACCAGTAAGTACAGTTTAAAAATCTATCTGTTGGAGATAATGTCTCATTTTGGTGACTTATTGTTTTCAAAATACATATATCAATGTTTAATACTTCAATTATGGATTCGTGCACTTCTATGTTTGTATCATATCTTAAGATTTTCTTCAATGTTTATACATTAACCTGTTTCTTGAATAGACAAATGAAGAAGAGACCATAGCAAAGCAGAAAAGATTGATTGCAGAACTTGAAGCACAACTGTATGAGGCAGAGGATGTGATCTCAGATCTTAGATCAGAATTAGATAGGCGCCTCAGGCGCTAGTCAAGCAAGACTGGATTATTTATTTTATTTTTTTTACGTTAAACTGGATTATTCTATAATCTATATCATCTTGTCTCTTGTGGGTGTGGATGTGTGATCCACCAAAGTTGTATTTATCTCATTTCATTTTGTCAATTCATGGCAATCTTTTTGCCTCTATTTATCATCCACCTTAGAAAAATATGTGCTGAACTGCTGATGGCACAATGTTTTAGAATCCTTAGTGATTATTTGGTAGAAATGTCACCAAAGTTATTTATTTTTCTGCATTTTAAATTCATCAAGATTTTTAACTATTTCGAAATTATTAATATTATTTGTTGTATAAGTACGAATAACCACTATTAACTCATCAATTGTATTGGATTAAATCACGTTTCTCTTGATAAAACCAAATCATAAATGACTAAAGATGTCCTCTGTAAACAGTAGGAATAATCAAAATAAAATCAGTTATTAGATGACAATCATTTGTTAATAATAATTAGTTGCTTCTTGCTAATCTTTTTGGAAAAACAACCATTTTGTGCACTGAATACTTTTCTTGTTGCAATTGCATCTATAAGCTTTTGGAGAAAACAGATGAAGTCAAAATTTTATAAGAACTAAGAAGTTACAAGCAAAATAGCAATGCAAAGATAACTAGATAAGAGTCATAAGACTACACTGACCCTCAGTTACACCTCTAAACAAGAAAAAACAAAACTATTACATGCCATGTGACAAAGAAGCTCATAATAAGACACTATTAAGAAATTCTTTACAAAAAAACTCAGTCTGAAGGCTTTCGTCTCAGTAGATCATTCACATTAAGCTTATCGATTTTAGCAGCAAGTATAAAGTCATTTTCTGTAAGCCCACCTGTACGAACAAGAATCACTTGAAAGAATGACCACATAATATATTAACTAGTCAATTCAACATTATATTATTAAAAAACAATCATGAAAAGGTGATTCAAGCTTATTGAGCCAGCAAACCACTTTTTATCATTATCTTTTACGGTAACACATGAAATTGACTACAAAGCTAAAGATTTGCATCAGAGCAATACCATAGTTAATTAGTGATGAATGGTTATAACAGGGTTATCATTCATTTTACTGCCAGTTAAGCTGTACAAATTACAATTTTCCACAAATGGTATATAAAAACTATAAATTGTTAACTTGCCTATTATTTATTTTGTGGCCTAAATGTTTGTTCAAAGGAGAGGAACGAAAAATGAAAAGAAGTATATAATTTCTTTCCTCGGAAGCAATATATGTAAATTAGAACCTGCAAAGCAGTACGGCACCAATTTAAACTGTGTGATGTTATCTACAACCTAGGCTCTAAATATTTAAAACTAATATTTTCTTTTAATTTCATTGCACCTAATCTATAGTCTTTTGGTAAGGGTATTTGTTATCTACCAACCAATGTTTGATTAAATAATAACTTGAGCAATGAACAATTCATACCAACAGCATGAGTCCAAATCTCAATAGTAACATTGTTCCAGCCACCAAGATGAAGATCAGGGTGATGACCTGCATCATAAATAGAATTTGTTACAACATAATCTCTATACACCTTTGAAATGATGAAAGTGACAGGAATGATACCTTCACTTTCAGCAAGGTCACCTACTATCTTGAGGAACTCCAAGCCTTTGGTGAAAGTCTTCACTTTCCATGTCCTCTTCAGTTTAAATATGCCATCTTCTTTCACCAAATTCCACTCAGAAACCTAACCACCAAAATTTCAATTTCCAAAATACTTAACATGAAAAAGCTTTATTATTATTATGGTGATCACACAAAACCTGTGGCATCAGAGTGTGCGCCGCATCCTCTGTCATCGGTCGCAGTTCCTTCAGATTGCATGGTACACACTTCTTATCTCTGAGACCTAACAAAGAAACAAGAGTTTATATATGACAGCATGAACAATGAGATCATAGAATATGAACAAATCAGATATCACATAAAATCAAATTATCTCAAATCAATTTATCTACAAAGCATAATCATATTTTTATAATCCAAAATGCTATCACTTCTTATTTCAATACCTTGCATATCTGTGTGGTTCAGCTACTAGTAATCAGAGAAAGCAAGATCGCTAGAGAATAATATAGAGACAGAAAGATCTAAGCATAGCTACTAGAAGTTTCTTGATTGATAGAGAGATATAACTGAATCAAGGAGATTAAACTAGTTATGAATTGAATTAACTAAAAATAGCAAACATGAAAATTAGCAATTACCATCCATATTTAGAGAGAGAAAGAGTGAGAGAAGGATGCGATTGGATAAACGGTGGAAGAAAGGGAGAAGAAGGAGGTGAGGTGTAATTGAAATTGTGTTGCTCAACAAACAAAAAAATAACTGTTTTTTTTTTTTGTTTTTTTTGCTTTACCAAAATTGTTTAATACTCAAAGGAAAAAATAGTTCTCTCACTCACACTTTAATTTACTCAGCACCTCATTAGATGCGACAGTTATTTACCCGCCTTGTATAGTATATTTCTGTTCATTATTAATAATTAATAAATATAAAAGAAATGAAATTAAAATAGAATATAAAAAGAAAATAAAAAATATATTGATAATGATGAAGTGTGTTGAGAGTACCCTTGGGAACGGCGGATTGGAAGGTGCGGTGGTTGGGGGCTGTGAAAGGGTGATGTGGCGGTGGATGCCAGAAATTGCGGCGGCTAAGAGGGTGATTGGGAAGATGGAGAAATCCGAAACGGTGGAGACGGCGGAGATATTGGAGATGCGAGGGAGCACACGCCATGGCCATCGTATCCTTCCAACTCCAACTCTCCAAGGCGTACGGTTAGTTAGTTCGGACTCAGATTCCGAGGAGTTACATTCAACTATTGAAGTGAAAGCTGAAACCACGTAATGTCTCCGTAATCATTCTCCTTTTTTTTTTTTCAGAAGAGAGGGCCTAACTGCCAAAGCCCAACAAGCATAACATGCAACCAGATCCGCCCTCAAGAAAAATGGATATTTTATTTGACCCCAAAAAAAAATGGATGTTTTCAATTTTTTATCTCAGTTAATCTCAATATTTTTTTAATCTGACTTGCATTTTAGTGCAAGTCAACTATAATGTTTGTTTTAGATTTTCGTGAAATGTGCTGTTTAAGAAAGGAAGAAAAATTGATATTGATTTCTTATTGTCTTTCTATGGTAACTTTTTTTTTAAAAAAAAAAAAATCCAATAAAACACGTGATATAGCATATTGATATATAATTTTTTAAAAAAGAATTGGTGGTATATTTTTTTTTAAATAATGCTATTCACACACTTTTTTATCAAATAACATTTTTACATCGTATAAAAATACTGTTATTATAAATGAACCACAAAAAGAAAAAAACGGTTAATGCGTCAATTATTGTATTTTATATGGGTGTTAATTTGATGTAAATGGTGTGTGAATAGCGGGAGGAATTTTTTTTTTTTGACTAAATTGGTCGCATATTACTAAACAGGTAGAAATTTTTCTAAATTAATTATAATTACGATGGAGAGGGAAAAAGAGGTGGAAATTACATATTTAGGGTAGGAAGCAGGGTGAAGGATTGAAGAAAACAGGGCAAAATTTTGAAAGTGAGTGAACCCTAAACCCTTTTGTAGTTTGCAGTGTGACTTGACTGAAGAGCGAGGGAAGCATCCAGAAAGCCCTAACACTCTTCACTTCCCAACTCCATCATCCATTGATTCATTCACTCTGCACTCCCCAAACCCTAAATCTCTGAATCGCAAAAATGGCACTCGTCGCTCAAACACCTGACATCTCCGGCGAGAGGCAGTCCGGTCAGGACGTCCGCACCCAGAACGTCGTCGCCTGCCAGGCTGTCGCCAACATCGTCAAGACCTCCTTGGGTCCCGTCGGCCTCGACAAGGTCCACCACCACCTCCACTTTCTCCTCTTCTTCTTCTTCTTCTCCTCCAGATCTCTCTCATTTCTTTGATTCATTCGTTTTGTTCCTTCAGATGCTTGTGGACGACATCGGTGACGTCACCATCACCAACGACGGCGCCACCATTCTCAAGATGTTGGAAGTCGAGCACCCTGCTGCCAAGGTCTCACTCCATTTCTTCACTCTCTTCACTTTTCAGTTGTTGTTGTTGTTGCAAAATTGTAATGCTGAGGGATTGGTTTTTTCAGGTATTGGTTGAACTCGCTGAGCTTCAAGACAGAGAAGTTGGAGACGGCACCACCTCCGTTGTCATTGTTGCTGCTGAGCTCCTCAAAGTAATTTGCACATCATTTACTCCCTTTGCTTTTTTTTTTCTTCTTATTTTTATTTTTAAATATCATGTATCTAAGCTATGATTTCTGGTGCAGAGAGCAAATGACCTTGTTAGGAATAAGATTCACCCAACTTCCATTATCAGCGGATACAGAGTATGTCTTCTTCAATTGTATACATTTTTCTTCTTTTGTCTTTGCAGCTACTTTTAGAATTATATTGTTCTGGTTTATGATTCGTATAACTTCTTGACTTGTGGATTACTCCGGATAGCTTGCGATGCGGGAAGCTTGTAAATATGTTGAAGAAAAGCTAGCTGTCAAGGTATCAATTGCCTACTTATAGAGCTTTGCCATTTTGCATTTATGTATTGATTAGAGCTTGGTTCTCTTGCCAAAAGTGCGATGCAGTTACTAGCTCTGGTATATCTTATTTGTTACTAAATCTGATATCTCGATTGACTTTAGGTTGACAAGCTTGGAAAGGAATCCCTAATTAACTGTGCCAAGACCAGCATGTCCTCAAAGTTGATAGCTGGTGACAGCGACTTCTTTGCCAACTTGGT
>JASCZI010000009.1:102542-133365 GCA_036250425.1 Stylosanthes scabra
GAAGGTAAATAAATGGAATGGTTATTTGAATACTTTGCCTTGGGCCAGGGGCATGCCAAATTACGTGTCCTAGTTTTCCTCTGATACTATCGTGTATTATTCCTTGTTCCCCAAGCCTCAATTCCATGCCCACCCCCCTATAAATGCCGAACCTTTGTTTTCATGCAAAGCTTAATCAACAACAGAGATAATAATACATCATCAGCATATGTTTATGTATATAATGAGTTAATGACCATGGAAGAAACTGATATGCTGGTTAGCAATGGCCTAATGAACATATTAGAAGAGGGGAGTGAGGAATACCAATTAATTAAGAACGGTTTCTTAAGGGGTATGGGATTCATGGGACATGTCACTAATGTGATGGCTATACATAAGAACAATGTTTCATCTAGCTTGGCAAGGCAAGCACGTTTTGATTCTTTTATGATTTTTTCGAAGGCGGTTGCAACCAAGTGTGGTGGGGATCCTAATAATGTGATGAGGTATGCTTGGTATGGTAGCTCTCTCCATAATCTCAAAGATATTGTATCTCTTGGATTTCAAAATGATCATTATCATCATCATGATCATCATCAGTCTCATGGTGTTGGAGTTACCCTATTTTCTTCCAAATTTTCCATTGATAGGTAAGTGATTAACAAGAGAGTTTTTATATGTACAGATTCAACTGTATAATAGAAAGAGAAAAAGAATGTAAATAATATTTTTTAATGCTTTCCTCCATAGCAATGATATTGTCAAGTTATTTGATATAGCATATGTGTTTATGTATACAGTTGCTTTTGTATCATATAATTGGCCTTAAGATTAAGATTGCATATAAGATATAGATATAGACAAGACAGAATGATTAATTATGTCTTTGTTTTTATCTCTGTATTTTAAATTTTGTTAGAGTTGTTTTATTTATAACAATATCAGGTAACCAATAAAAATTCAGCTAATATAAGACAATAATTTAAATTGGATGTTCTATTTATTTAAATTACCAACAGTTTATAGAAAAACACAAAATTGACTTATTATTGGCTGCTTTTTATTGATTATCAATACTTTCTCTTTTATTTACGACAAAAATTGTTTGATTGACAGTGCAATGTGTACAAGAGAAGATGAGAGTGGTTTGAGGCATGTAATGCTGTGCAGAGTGATAACAGGGAAAATGGAAGCTGTTGCTGGTGGTTCAAAGCAGAGCCACCCTAGTTCAACCCATTATGACACTGGTGTTGATGATATTTCATCACCTACAAGACACATTATATGGCCTGCTTTCATTAATTCACACATTCATCCTGATTATATTGTTAGTTTCAAGTATACTTATATGAAAGGTAATTAATAAGAAGCTAATTTAAAGCTATTATTATTGTTCTTTATTAATTAATACATCATAATATATGGTTAACAAGTTTTTTGGTTATGATATATAAAGATCCACAGGTATATGGGGGACAAAAACCTCAATCAAAATATGTGTTGTTTCCTAATTTGATGGCAAGAGTCTCAAACCATTTGAAACCTTTGCAGATGTATTGTTTACTCAGAAGCTACCGTCTTTATCAAGTAATTAACAACATTCTCCCATGCATTATTATTATTGTTAAGATTCTTTCCATGTTTCTTGCTAACTATGATTTAAGAATAATTCTATTTGCACACCAAAATCAGTCATTAAATTAGCCATAAGTGTATAATACACATTGAAATACAAAATACATGTGTAGTTTAACACATCTTTAGTGTGTATTTAATATTTCCATGCGTATTATACACTGGTGGCTGATTTTGGTGTACACCTAACATTGCTCTTGTTTGGCTTTCTTTAGGAAGGTAAGATTCCGCGAGAACTATGGATAAGGGATGTGAGATCCATAGTTGGAGACGCATTGCTGCATCAAGTGATTTCAGAAAGCAGTAGTGTCAATGTGCAATTTCCTTAGTCAATTCGATCTGTATGTGGGCAGAAATGTTATGTTTAATGCTGACATATTTTCTTTAATTTCTTGAACACAAAGAATACAGGAGAAAAAGAAAATTTTACATACCTGTAAATACTATATAGGAAGGATTTATTGTATTAAGCAATAGAAAACAAGAAAATAAAAGATTCATTGTATTTTCTCTTGTCATACAGGCATAGGAAAAAAAATCATTTTTATTTTATATTAGAGTTTAATTTTGATATATTAATAGTTTTACACTGTCATCTAATTATATTCGTACATTTATATGATTTTTTAAGCAGAAAATTTGAAAATTAATTACTCTACTAATTTAATAATACATAATTTAATAATCAACAATACTAGGTAACCAATAAAAATTCAGTTAACATCAGTCAATAATTTAAATTGGATGTTCTATTTATTTAGGTTTCAGATGTTTTCTTTATAAAAAGATACAAAGTTGGCTGATGATTATTTTAGATTTCGGATGAACAGTAGTTATAAATGTTCTATTTTTTATTAGCTAATTTATTGGTTATAAATTATTGGTTATTCTATACTTTTTTTTTTACCATTTATTATCTGCGTAAAATTTTTTTATATTATATTCACTGTTTATAAAAATAAAATTTTTTATATTATATTCACTGTTTATAAAAATTAAATTTAAATTTATTTTTCGTATAATGCCTTCAACAATTATTATGAAGAAAGCTTCACTATATATATTCCTTTTGAGGGTGGAGAGATAATATTATTGCGTGGAGGAAGCTATACCTAAATTATTGATGGTGAAAGATTTTTGTTAATTACATGATGATAAGCCTTACAAAGACAATGGGGGTAGTTGAAGCATGCTATTTTTGATCAAGTAAATCATGAATTCTCTCTTTATTACCTGCATCTCTTTCTCCCATAGCTGGCTAAAAGCCTAAAACATACGAGAAGCAACATTTTTTAGATTAAATATGAATCTTTTGTTGATAAATGATAATAATACAATGAATTGAAGAAGTACGTATAAAATGAAATTCGCATATATCAACATTAAAACTAAATCGTTATTAATTATTATATTGATTGAGTCGTTGTTGGTGTTTTGTTGCCTTTCTAAGAAGACAAAAATGCCACACTTTCTGTTCACAAGATAACATGCACATCCATGCTTAATTTCTTCAAACAATAAAAAACAAAGCATATAAATATATACATAAGAACATGGTGCAAACTACAGAGAGAAAAAAATAGTAAAATAACCTATAATCAGTTATGAAATTGATATGTCCTGCCGCCATCATCATCAACAACACTCATAATAATAATAATAATAATAATATAACAATAATGTGATGTGAAAATTAAAAAATAAAAAGCAGGCTTTTGTTAATTATTAGGCTAAGAGCCAGAAATTTCTTTGAGTTTTAGTGTTGAGAACATAGCCTCCATGCTGTCCCTTTCTTTGCACAGCCACACAAGTGCAAGTGCTGTGTTGGATCAAATACTCTGCTGTGTCTATTATTCTTGCTCCCTTCATTGACCCTCCCCCTGATCTCCTATATCTGTATATATAATATGCATGCATGTTAATTTTCACACAACAATAATTATATAATAAGTAAATATTTTACTTTAAATTATTATTAATATGATTTGACATGTTTAATTAAATTAGATCGATTCAATTCGAAATTATTGATGTTTATATTGATTAATTATAGAGTCAAAATGATGATCATTCAATAATTTTATAATATTAACTTTATATTTATATTAAGTTAACTACATGTGAATTTTCATTTTATATAATGCATTCTTAATAAGTAAAAACTACATGCAATTGTTTTTACATAGAAAAAAAAGAAAAAATATTTTTGATAGGTAAATTATCTAATAATTTTTAAGAAAAATTATATATAATTAATATTTTTTTAACAAATAAATCAACCAATAAAAATATAGCATCCGTAATTATTATTTATAAAACGTCGTAATAAAAGTTTGTGAAACAACTGTAACTTTTTTAGAAATAAAAAATTTAAAATCTAAAATAACTAATAATCAACTAACTTTATCTTTTTTAAAAAGTAAAACATTTGAACCTAAAGTTGTTGATTGATATTTACTTAATTTTTGTTGGTAATCTAGGGTTATATAATTTTTAATTATTAGCTTGACATGAGAATATATGCATTATTAATAAAGAGTTAAGAGTTAATTAATTACCCTAATAGTGCTGAAGTAATATTGCGCTTTTGGCCTATAACTATGACATCAACCTTTTGTGCTTTGCTATGGAACAGGATTGTGCTTGCTCTATCTTTTTCTATCTCCACCTTCATGGCCCGCACCTTAACCTTAGGCTGAGCTCCCTTACAAGCATGCTTCATTTCCTCAAGAAAATCCACGCCTTCGCCCTCCACCGCCGCACCGGAACCGGCACGGCCACTTGTACTTCCTCCCCCTCCGACGTCCATGGAGGCTGTGGTGCTACTCCCTAACGAAGGCATCTTGAGGATGGTTGAGAGCGTATTGCGCCACGAATTAGGGTTCTCAACATGCAAGAGGATCAACTCGTCGTGATCCACCACCGCGTGAGCCAGCGCGTATTGGAGTGCCCCCGCCGATTCCCTCGTGGGATCCGCCACAACCATCACCTTCCGCGATTGATTTCCGTTCCTGCTGCCACTTCCTCCTCCTCCTGCTACATCTTGCATACTCGCATGCATTTTCTCCTGCACGCGCTCTTTTGATTTCTTCCTTTACCGCGGCGGCCACCGCCACGTCATGCTACCACGCACCACCGCCCTTTAGAGAAGAGGATAATAATAAAAAATTAATTTAATTTAATTGATGAAATGAATTAATGAGAATGAGAGGAGACGCTAATTATTGTGTGTTGGCCCCTCGGCCTCATGCATTTGTGACCCACCCTCCTTCAAAGAACAGCTAATAAGATGGTTAGTAATTTCTGAATTAAGCGCACCTTTGTTTGTTTTTTACTTTATGCTATATTTGGGATGGCCCATCTGTTTGTTTTCTGTGAAATTCCATACTAAAACTAATTTCTTCATTCCCTTGAGACCCGGTCAAATGCTGTATTATTTAACATCCTTATCACGCAATAATATTTATTTTTAAAATTAATTATTTAGATCTATGAAAAGGCTGTTTACAAATATATACATGTGTACATTCCCTGTCTTTCACTACACTTCTGCTGGAAAGTGTGAAAGTTAGGAGGAGCTCCAGGGCCTATCTAACATGAAACTAGTTGAGTTTATGATTGCAAAATATTAGACCCCTTCCATTATTATTATTATATATATATTTAATTATTAATTGATGTTTATGAATTGAGAGGTGAAATGAAATAAGATTAGCATGAGTAGAGAGGCGTACGAGTGTATGAGGCTAACTAAGCTAAATGTAGCACAGAAAAGAAGAGGAGGGTACAGGCACATCAGGATCAGGTGAATGCAGTACACACTACACATCACATGATCCCCACCGCCATACTTATACTTATTTATTTATTTATTACAATTACTATTACATCTATATACGGCAATAAAACTACAACATTGTCACCAAAAAAAAAAAAACCACAACATTCTTCTCTGAAAATTATTTGGTTACATATTCTTACAACTTCAACTCTAGTCTAAAAAAACTTCAACTCAAGTCTAATATACTAACAATACCAAAAAAAAAAAAAAATCATCGATGGAAACAAATTTTTTTTTGTAAGTTAACAGCGGAACATATGTTTGAAGTTATCATTTTATTGAAGCATTTAATTTTGTGATATACGGCCTTCTAATTTTAATTATTTTTTTATAATCACTTGTTCAGTAAAAGACTAAAGATACAAAATAATTATTTTTAATCACGTGGTAATTTAATTTGATACATATACTATCACATTGAAATTAAATTATTCATTGAATATAAAAATGATATTTTTTTTTGTGACTATAAAAAATGATATATGTAATATTAAAAGAAGTACGCTTAAATAAAAAAAACATCAATTTAATTTTAATAATATTTGTTAAAGTTTTTATAGTTACTGTAATAATTACCATAGAAAATTAAATTTTAATATAAAAATATATACAAATTTTGTTTTTTAATATTATTAAATTTTAATATTTTATTATAAAAAGAATAAGGTATGCCACTTTAAAAAAAAAAGGAAAGAAAAATATAGGAGATATTTATTGAATTTTGGGATTGCATTGCACCATTAATTAATTAATTAGTGTTTGGTGCTCTTATTCTTAGTCTTCTTACTATCAACGCAACCTTTTGCAGCTTGAGAGAGAGAGAAAAAAAACAGAGATCTCAAATCCATTCCTATATCTTCTCCTTCCTTGCTTCCCTCTCTTCAAGTTTCAACCACACACCTCAACTCACGCAACGAAAACGCAACCATGGTATGCTCTCGTCTCTTCGTTTCTTCTCTATTTCTACTTGTTTTCTCTATTTTTCACTGCTTCAATTTTTCTAGCTGCCTTCTTATTATTTATTTTCTTTTTTCATTTCGGAATTCGTAAATATTTTGATAATAAGTTTCTGTACTTTGCGTTCGTGTTGCTGATCTTGTCAACTTCTTCCGCATCCTCGATCTGATCATTATATCATTCCATTCTAGATCTGATTACCGATTTCCGTTCCTAATTTTATTCTTGCTAACCCTAGAATTCCTAACATGCTTTGGGATCTCATCCACGGAATCTTCACCTCGAATTTGTTGAATGGATATCAAATTAGGGATTAAGATCAAAATCACTTGGTTTTTTTTCTTTCTCGGAACTACTAGCTAGTTAAGTGCCAAAACAATTAAAGTGTGTAATCATTCTTGATCATAATTGTTTGTCTCTTAATCTCCCAGGCAAATGCTGCTTCCGGGATGGCGGTCCATGATGACTGCAAATTGCGGTTTTTGGAGCTCAAGACAAAAAGGACTCACAGGTTCATAGTTTTCAAGATTGAGGAAGCTCAGAAGCAAGTCATTGTGGAGAAGCTTGGTGAGCCAGCTCAAGGCTATGAAGATTTCGCTGCTTGCCTCCCTGAGAATGAGTGCCGCTATGCTGTATATGATTTCGAGTTCTTGACTGAAGGAAATGTCCCCAAAAGCAGGATTTTCTTCATTGCTTGGTAATTAGATGTTTGCTTGTTTGTTTGTTCATATGCCTGCTAGCTGCTTTTGTTGTTGATTGAGGTCGTCTTTGTTGGTATTAATTTGATTTTGTGTGCATTTGTTACCTTTTTTTATTTGAAGGTCTCCTGACACATCAAGGGTTAGAAGTAAGATGATTTATGCAAGCTCCAAAGACAGGTTCAAGAGGGAGCTTGATGGGATTCAAGTAGAGTTGCAAGCCACCGATCCTTCCGAGATGGATCTTGAGGTGTTCAAGAGTCGCGCCAACTAAATTACTACAAATAGCAGGCTTTGTGATGGGGACTGCGCTCCGGTGTGCCCCCTTAAGGCTTTACTTACTTTTATGGAAATTCTTAGTTTCTGGGATGGTGATCAGTTATGGTCTCAGTTTCCCAAGTTGTGGTATAATGTCTGTTGCACTTTCAACAACATTCGCATGTTCTATTGTCTCATGATTTGTGGTTTTATACAACGTTTGCTTTGGAGTGGCATTTTAGTCTTATGCTTACTAGCTGAATTTGTAACTGTTGTGTGATGAGACCAAAAAAATAGGGTTCACTTTATGACTTCATATGGTTGATATATGCTTTCTCTTGTATGCATAGGGTAGATAGATTCTTGGAAGGTTTCATGGTGATGCCTTATTTTATAATACTAGATTTAGCTAAAGGGCTTGTAGACCATTGCATCCAGTTATTTTTTGTCTTTTAATCTGCTTGTCATGATGCCATTTTTAGTTATGTGTTCTAATATTGTGCGACTCATTTACGTTGCTCAAGTTTGTTTTCTCTTTTGTCATGTGGCCCTTTAGACATTCATTAGAGGATTCCACTACACTAATTCATGTGTAATAGGCATCGACCCAATTCTGAAGACAAGCCATTTGGACTGCAATATTCTTATTTATTATTTACTAATTTATATTATGTTCGGGTCATCCCTTTTAGGCCAAATGATAGACTATGGGCTGCCTTCCATGTTAGGATAGGATTTGAAATTTTAACATCTTAGTTAAGGGATGATACTTTTGGGCAAACAGCTAGTCATGACATGCTTTTGATGCTAAAGGTGGAATCTGCACTTTTGATATCATAATAGGTAAGGGACCAAGATGTTAGGCATAAGGACATATCATTACCCACATTGCTATCATTCAAAATGTGTAATCATATCTCATGTGTAGCAATAATGGAACGTTGGATAGCCTTTAGATGTTCTCCTTGCCTGATTTTGTCCTCAAGAAACCATAGATATGATTGATCACGATTTTCTTTTGTACGGATGAGTTAGGCTCTGAATTTTCTTTCTGCACAAAGCCACAAATGCCATCTACTATTCAGCTATTCTATTCCAAATGACCAAGTGGAATTTGATGAAGCATTCATGGAAGGGTCAGATTTTGAGACTGCGCCTGTTGGTCTTCGTGGATAATTTTTGTTGGCTACTGCCTCTAAGTGCTTTGTACGTGTTTGATTGTTTTGTTTTCATGCCACTTAAAAACCAATGGACGTCACTTACTAAGGTTTAAATTCAGTATAATAAACCCTCTAATCCGCTTAAGCAAGTATCGGCGTTCGAATCCCGCCTTGTGCATACAGCAATCAAGTAGTCAGCAGCAAACCCTTAAATGGAGTTCAGAATATTGTGCCTTTGTGGCGTAGCTCAATGTTGGTTTTTTTCATCGATTAGCAGATGTCCACGGTAAAAGTTGTGCACTAGAGTTTTTTTTCAGCTTTTTTTTATATTTTATTTAAGAAAAACATTTTTATGTTACGGTAATCTTATTCCCGGACAGGAGATGTAATGATGGGATGGTCAGGAAGGAAGAAAACAAACCAGAAGAACAAAAATCTATGAGAAAGGAGCGGAAGAGAACTTTTTGGTGACTATAGTATTGTCTTTTAAATTTTAAATTTTTTTTTTAAATACTAACATAAATTTTTTAAAATAATTTTGGCACAAAATATCGTCTTTTAATAAGTAACTGCCTTCGGTGTTTTTTTTAGAGTAATTTTTCCTACTGAGTAAATAAGTTTTTGAAAAAAAATACTTGTGAGAAGAAAAATGATTTGGATTTTGGAGTCCAATTCATAAATCTAATAATTAAACAAAGAAAATTTTACATTTTTATATTTTTAATATTAAGATTAGTCTTATGAGTATGATTTTCTATTACTACCATGTTAAAAAGAATTTAATTTTCATGCAAGAGTTTTATACAGACATCCAAATAGGTGTGATGACATCATAAAAAGCAATTTTTAACTCCACTACTTCTAAAGTCATATAAATGCATAAATTTGATTGGATGACTGTGAAAAATTCTTTACACTGTCGTGCATCAAAATTAAACTCGTGTTAAAAAATACACTATTACAGTTTTATTGCATAATATTGTATAGAGTAATGCCAGAGAACCAACGTTAGGACCAATAGGGACCCAATAAGTGTAATAAGGAAAATAATGAGTGATAAAATGGGAGTGATAAAAGAAGAAAAAATGATTTGACTCCCTATTATCTCCTTAATATTGGCTCCCAAGATTTTCTCTTTTGCATAAACAATTAGAATAAAATATCATATAGAGTTAATCTACGTACACTTTTGTACACTTTTGTATCTGTTTATTTACAATACAAAAAATAGGAGATGAGGAGGTTTATGATAATATATGTAACATTGCCGTATGGTATAATACTAAAAAAAATACTTATGAAATATATAAAACTTAAAAAAAAAAACTTATGGAACATCAGGTGAATACAGTACACAAACTACATATGAGATATATATCATTATATTACTAAATTTTATAAATCAACCTGGTAAAATAAGTTAACGACTACTATCAACATTAAATAAAAATGCTAAATAATTGAAAGAGATATATTGTTTAAAATAATCGATAAGATTCAACATGTGCCTCGCGCCTTGTGTGGGTCATAAGCTAGTAAAACTTATGAAACATCAGGTGAATACACAAACTACACATGACATAATATGGGCCACAATACCCATAATGACTCTGGCAAGTAGTGACTACTAACGAGTGTTATTTATTAATTAATTAAATTTATTTATGCCTGGTATTCTCTTATTCATGTCTTCTTCTTACTATCAACGCAACCTTTTGCTGTCTTCCAGATTCATATCTATATCTATATATAGAGAGAGAGAACTCAAATTCTTTCCTATATTTCCTTCTCCCTTGAATACCTCTCTCTCTTTCTTACTTATCAACACCGATTACTCAGCAACCATGGTCTGCTCTCTCTTCTCTTCTTTTCTACTTCTTCTCTCTTCTCACTCTCAATTTTCCACCTACCTTATTATTATTGTTACTTTCTTTTTTACTTAAAATTTGCAAAATATTTTCATCATCACTTCAGGCACTCTCTTTCTGGTTGCTGATCTTGTTCGTTTCCAATTACTCACCTTCTTCCATATCATCGATCTCATCATTATATATCATTCCCCTCAGATCTGAATTTTCAATGTTCTTTATGCTCTCCATTTAACCCCGAATTCAGTCACATTTTCAATGTTCTTTCATGTCATTTCATCAAATTAGCAGTGAAGATCAAAGAATGTGTGTCCGTGGATCTGCTTGATCATAATTGCTTTGCTTTTGTGTGTTTTTCAATTTCTCAGGCAAATGCTGCTTCAGGAATGGCGGTCCATGATGACTGCAAGTTGCGGTTTCTGGAGCTGAAGACAAAAAGGACTCACAGGTTCATAGTTTTCAAGATTGAGGAAGCTCAGAAGCAAGTTATTGTGGAGAAGCTTGGTGAGCCAGCTAAAGGCTATGAAGATTTCGCTGCTTGCCTCCCAGCTAATGAGTGCCGCTATGCTGTATATGATTTCGAGTTCTTGACTGAAGGCAATGTCCCCAAAAGCAGGATTTTCTTCCTTGCTTGGTAATTACATGTTTGCTTTTCTATTTGCTTTTGTTGTTTATTGTTGCTGCAATTGATATTAATTTATCGGTAATGTTACGTGTACACAACTATTTAATCAACCAAATCATTTATTTTTATGCTAAATAGAATACCATTTCAGCATCAAATAGTGCAAAAAATAGCACTGAAACGAACTTCTATTTGACATCGAAATAGTCTTCTGTTTAGCTTAGAATAAATAATTTGATTGAACTTAGCTGAATGTACATCAAGAATTATTATTAATCTAATTTTTGTTGCACTTTTTATTTGAAGGTCTCCTGACACATCAAGGGTTAGAAACAAGATGATTTATGCAAGCTCCAAAGACAGGTTCAAGAGAGAGCTCGATGGGATTCAAGTAGAGTTGCAAGCAACTGATCCTTCTGAGATGGATCTTGAGGTGTTCAAGAGCCGTGCCAACTAAACAACTACAAATAGTAGGCTTTGTGCTGGGAACTGCATTGCGGTGTGCTCCCTTAAGGCTTTACTTTATGGAATTTTTTAGTTTCTGGGATGGTTATGTTGGTTGGCCCGTTATGGCCTCAATTTTCCCGTGTTGTGTTATAATGTCTCTATTGCATTTTAAACAATCTCTGCATGTTTTGGTCTCATGATTTGTGATTTTATACAATATTTGTGTTGGAGCTGCATTTTGGTCCTATGCTTACTTGCTGAATTTGTAACTGTTTGTGTGATCAGACCAAAAAAATAGGGTTTACTTTATTACTTCATTTGCTTGATACATGCTTTCTTCTGTATGGATGGGATAGACAGTTTTGGTTGAGTATTATTGTTCAAAGGTTTATGGTCATACTTTACAATACTAGCTTTAGCTTAAGCCGTTTATGCTGCTGAAGTAAATTTCTCTTTTGGTCATGTCCACAATTAAACATACAATAGAGAGGATTTATTCCCAAAGCCTAGAATTTTCCATATTGTTAATTTCTTACAATATCCAACACACGCAACAGCAGAATCCATTCAGGATTATATGATTACATTATTTCATGGTAACATCTAACAACCTAGTTGGCATCAAGCTGATTCTGAAAGCCAAACCATTTAGAATACAATATTCATATTTCTTATTTGTTTACTAATATTTTGTTTATAACATCCTTGGTCCTTCACACTGTGTCATCATATCTCATATGTCATTCCAATCCTGAGTAGCTTTGAACGTGGGATTGCCATTAGATGTTCTCCTTGCCTGAAGTTTCTCCTCAAGAAGTCGTAGATATGATTGACCACTATTTTCTTAAGAATGGATGAGTTGGGTTCTGCCACCACCTCAGCTTCTCCCAACATGTAGATCACACTTTTCTCCATTGCTTTCTGCACAAATGCTATCTCCTCTTCTATTCCCTGCAGAGTTGGGTTTGAGATTCTACTACCTGCTCCAAATGATTGAATGGAACCTGATGAAGCGCGGGACACATTTATGGCAGGGTTAGACCTTGGATGCTGTTGACCAGATTGAGACTGCACCTCTTGGTCTTCCACTTGATTTGAACAAATAGAGACAGGTATTATTCGATTAGAAGAACCTTTTCCATCCTTAGCAGAACGTTCCCTGCTGGATTGTTGTTGTTGGCTACTCACTTGCAAATGGTAATCTGTTTGCTCAGCATCACCAGCTCCCACTCCCTCATTCAAATGAGAAAAATTTTGATGTCTTATAAACTCTTTTAGCTGTTGAATTAATTGTTCCTCAAACTCTTTTGGTTCCCCAATTACATCATTGTAGCCATACCTCACCACACAGCGGAAGATCCTATATTCCTTTGGCTGAACTTGTCTGAAAAGGAATCTCTCATCTAATGCGACTCTGCTAATAGGAATGGACTTCATGGAAATAAACACAACAACAGAGTGGATATGAGGTATGTTCGCAACAACTTTAGCAAATATCGGCGGAATTCCTTCAACTAGCTCTGAGTATAGAAGTGCTACTCCAGGTATTCTGGATAAAACTTGTTTGCTTACTATTTCTCTTAGAAATTCGCTAGAAACCTTGTTGTTGGCTTCGAACATATACCTCTTTTTGTGTGTGTAATGCCAAGTGGCCATGATAGACATCAAAAACAAAGCTAGCACTAGTGGAAGAAAGCCTCCTTGAATGAACTTAGTTAGCATGGATGATAAATACACAATCTCCACAGAACCAAATACCACAACAAAAAGAACAATCCACCATATACTTGTCTTCCATATAACAAGCATTATAAGAGCAACCATGCCTGTTGTGACAAGCATTACCATGCAAACAGCAATCCCTGTCATGGAAATTAACAGTTAGCACACAAAATTTATGTGTGACTCATAGACTACGAAATTGAAGTTCTTATTAGCATACCATAAGCATGGCCAATATTATCTGTGGTTCGGAAGGCAGCGCAGACTATGACGCAAGCTATCATGAGAATGTAGTTGATCTCAGGTATGTAAACCTGACCTTCATACTTACCAGAGGTATGTATGACACTAACACTAGGGAAGCATCCCAAACTTAGAGACTGCTGGATAATAGAATATGCCCCTGAAATCATAGCTTGGCTTGCAATGATGGCAGCAGCAACTGCCACAACAAATGTTGGCCAATATATTGGACCTGGGAAAATTCAGCATTTTAGCCATTTCATGAATCAGTGTGTACTTAGTTTACTGCCAAGATACATAAAAGAAGCTTACTGGGAATTGAGTCATAGAATGTATTCGCCACATGGTCAGGGAACTTCCTGAGATATGCAGCTTGTCCACTGTATGCACACACTAGTGCAGGAAATGTAATAAAGGAGAAACTAAGCTGCAACGAGCATACCAGGGAAAATATAGTGAGTACCTTTGTTTATATTTTGTTTAGGCAAAGCAAAGTAATGAGAACATGACTTGAAGCATCATACTCCATTTATTTATTTACTTACTTGAACTGCTCTTACATTGAAGTGACCCAAGTCTGCAAACATGGCCTCAGTTCCTGTGATGCATAGAAAAATTCCACCAAGAGAAATCCATCCCTTTTTGCCATTCCTTCTGAAATAATCTACAATGTATTTTGGATTCAAAGCTCGGAGCACACCAACATCATATTTGAACAAGTTGTAGAGGCCTATGCCAGCAATGAATGAAAACCACACAAGGATCATTGGGGCAAACGCTGAACCCACTTTATCAGTGCCATATCTTTGGACAGAGAAGAGAATTATCAAGATTGCTATTGAGATCCCCACAACGGCACCTGAAACAACAGAATGATGATATACCTTAAAATTCTTAATTTCAAGTTCATGAACTATGGCATTACATTTAAGAAGAGAGAAGCATTTACCTTGGCCTAGTGATTCACTCTTTGATTTGATCCCACTAATGGCAGAGAGTACTGCTTAAATATATTGATATTAATTCATTAATTAATTGAGTTTCATTAATTTAGTTTTATAGTAATAGTAACATAATTTCACCTGAAATGGATGGTGTGAGTATTCCATCTCCAATGACCATAGAGGTTGACATGATAGTCACAATGAAAAGCAGAAGTTGAGCAAATTTACTGTTTTCCAGCTTGTGCTTAATCTTTTGTGCTCTCTTTAACTGGTTTGATGATGTTTCCAGTTTGTAATTGGAAAGTTGCATATCTTCTGGTTGATGATTTGGGATTAAGCTCACCTTAGAGTAACGGCAGATCAAAGAGTACAGTGCAAATGTGCCACCTAAATACACATCACAATAATTTTAAAAGAAAATAGATAAAAGGATAATGAGGACACTTGATAAGTGTCGTGAAATTAACCCCTTTTTTTTTGGCAGGTGAACATTTTTTCCCTTTTTGTCTCATGTTAAAATTCATATATATATAGTTAAATAGGACAACAATATATTTTTTTAAAAAGAAATAGAATTTTTTTTGACATAAATCATCTCTCTAGACAGCTTAGAGCTTGTACTGATAAGTTTCTAAAAGAAATTTTTTCAAGTGACTTTTTTATTAAAAAAAAAACCTTTAAAAGGTAAAAGTAATTTAATGTTTGAATATCTCATATTTTGTATCCATCAATTATATTAAAATGTCTTTTTTTCAAAATAAAAATAATCTTGTTTTAAAATATTATAATTGTAGCTTTTTTTAAAAAAAAAGAATTTTATTTCATTTTTCTAGTATTTTTACTTTTACTTTTGAAAAAAAAATCTCAAACACACTTTATTTTATTAAGAAAATCTTTTTTTCTTACGGCTTAATGACATCTTAACACACAGATGACAGATAGTAACTTTTTTTTTCCTTATCGATTTACAATAATTCTATATGTACATCTATTTTCTATTTTGTTAAACTAATTCATTTATTTTATGTAAAATAGAAGATTATTTTAGTATCATATAAAAATTCATTTCGGTGCTATTTTTTATAATATTTAACAACGAAATAGTTTTTTTATTTAGTATAAACATAAATAATTTGATTGGACTTGATTAGTCAAAATATATCTATATTTCATAATTATTTATTACCTTTGAAAATTAATTTTTCTAAGACATGTACTTTTTTTTCCTTTATTGCTTCCCCACACAAATGAATTAATAGATAGAATTAATAAGTAAATTAGATGTATATTAAAATCAATTAATAAAATCATGCATGATTATTAAAATATATGTCAGAAAAAATATATATTAAAAAATTTTAAATAACACATATTTATATAAAAAATATAAATAATTTTAACATACAAATAACATTTAAAAAAATTAATACATACTATTCTGAAGAATGAAGAACATACCATCACCGTTGTCGTTAGCCCACAAAACGATGTAAACATACTTAAGAAAGGGAAAGAGTGCAATGGTATATATGATGAGAGAAAGGCATCCAAGAAGATCATCAGTGTTGTTTATACCATCTGTGAAGATACTTGAATACACATAAAGTGGTGATGTTCCAATATCCCCATATATCACCCCTATGCTTTGAAATGCTAGGCTCAATGTTGTTCTCCAACTTACCTATACTTACACATCAAATTTAAGGGCGTCATAGATGTATGGACTTGACACGGATACATGAGATACGATACGGAATAATCCAACACATTAATGTTTTTTTAATTATATAAAGCATAAGATAATTTAGTTTTAAAAAATAACAATATATTATTTTTAAATTTATTTTAAGGATATAAAATAAGAATAAAGTTGAACATGCGAACACGTGATGATATTGTTAGAACATCAAATGTATCTGAAGAATTTTTTTTAAAAGACACGTAAATACGGACATGCGTGTCGAACGAATGTCGATATATATCGTGTTAAAAGAGTGTCTAACACATAAATATGCTAATTCAGCAAAGATATCTATATGCATATTTTGTAGGTTTCTTTTATTTATTTAATAGTAGATATTTATGATCATAACAAACATTATTATGTGTCTTAATTTTCGAAGTTAATAATAAGATTAAGGAGGATGACAAACCAAATGGCGATGGGTGGAAGGAATTCTTGCAGCCTCCAAATTGAGGGAATCAACACGGCCAACAAGCTTACCCCAAGATGCCTTTCTATCACTTATCATCTTCTTCTTCTTAGGCTCTACTGTTTCCTTCTTACTACTCTTCATGGCTTCCATTATCATTATATTCGTTCGGGGATGACTATGTTTCTATCTCTACTACGTTGTACACCTTGTCTTACTTTACTTCTGATTTTATAGGCACCAAAAAAGTCAGAAGTAATTGGTTCCTTCATTATTAAATTAATGGAAAATGACCGTCTTAAAAAAAATCATTAGAGAATGATCTAAGAACACATAAGTCTTTAAATATAGTGTTGATACTCACTTTATCATCAGAGATTAGAGAATGATATTTTTGTAAAATTCAAAATAGTTAATTTAAAAAAGAGTGAATAATAAAACTAATAAATATAAAAATAGTATTTAATAAAATATTTTATGCTATATATAAATATATATTATATTAAAAAATATAATATATATTTATATATATAAACATAACATATAACAATAATTAGCTTGCTCTAATAGTAGTTAATTTATTCTACATATATCAAGTCCTTTGATCCAGGGATGGAGCTACCCTTTAGCAAAGGGGTAATTGGCCCTCAAACTTTATAAAAATTAATAATAAAACATTTATAATTTTAATTTGGCCTCCCTAAAAATTATACTTTTACCCTTTCTATAAATTATATTTTAGTTTTTCACATTGAAATAAAATAATTTTATAAATACATATATTGTGTATTTGTGAATAGAAATATGTATTATTTAAATTATTTTTAAAATAAATTTTATATTTTAATATATATTTTATATTAATAATTAATTTGATAACTAATTTTTTATATCAATCTAGTATAATCATTTTATATAAATGAATGATTTGTGTATATATCTATTATAGTTAATAAATATATTATTAAATAACTTTAATATCACTATAAAATAATTAAAATATTTAAAAATATATAATAAAATTACTAAAAAATAAATTTTTATGTTTAAAAAAATTTAGCCCCCTCTAATAATAAATAGCCTAGCTCCACCACTGCTTTTATCAAATTGCTCTCGATACAGAATCTAACCCGCATCCTGAAATCATCAGTAATTAGTTCTACGACTTCTTTATTTATATACGCATAAAAAAAACTTTAATTCCACTCCAATTCGCACACATTATTTCTCATAATACGCACGCAACAACTCGCTTGCCCCACATTTCCACTCCAATTTGCCGGCGTCAATGGGGAGATTCCCATCTGCTTCTGCTACCAACTCGCCTGCGTCAGGGGAGAATTGGTGGCTGGAAAGCTGCCACACCTGCTACCACTTCGTCTACGCCAGGAGAGAGTTGGTGCCAAATCGCCAGTACCATGGACGAGATGGAACTCTTCACCAAAAAAAGAAACTCGTGAGTGATATGCAGTTGGCTTGACTTTCATTAAAAAAATTAGTGATGTAAGTTGCATGCGAAATGAAAACTGATGTGAGGAGTGAGGTGATGAAATGAAAACTGATGTGAGGGGTGAGATGACGAAATTCTATACGAGACTTTCCATCTATTTTATATCTATCCTATAACTTTTTTTTTCTCCTCAAGTTCCTATAAAAATGACATAAGTACTTAACGTGAGGCTGAAACTTGGTAGTTCCAGACTTATTTTTTAAATTCAATTTTTTATTTTAAATTTATGTAATTGTAATTTTTATTAATTGGCTTAGTTCAATCTAAATTTTTAAAAGATCAAAGGAATTTAAATTTTATTAATTTTACATTGATCCACGTTAAGTTATTTTTAAATATAAAAACTTAACAATTTAATTAAAAATATTTTAAGAAAGTATTAAATTTACTATCCATCATAATGTGTTACACATATGCAAAATGCGCCTAGAGCCATCGGATGTTAAAGAAATTTGGAATCCATAACATTAAAAATCATATTTTATTTTGTTATACGAGAAATGCTACATAACCATCAATTTTAATTTATTCTAGCCATCATTTAGCCATCAACATGTAAGAGTGTTGGTTAGAATGAATGTTAAGTTATAAATTAAAGGTGTTAAAAGTTGATGGCTAAAGATAATGGTTAAAATAAATTAAAAGTGATGGTTGTCTAGCATTTCTCTTGTTATATATATAGTTACTCCTAATTTTATGATTCCAAATTATGAATTTGGCCTAACCAATAGATATAAGATGAATATACAAAAGAATAGATAAATGATGATACATGATATGAAATCATAATTTTTTATTGTAACTACTGCTACTTCTATTCTTTCTTATATATAAATCAACTACCAATAAATACATATTATATTATTATGCAATATTTAAGTCACAAATTTTTGTACGAAATATTATATCTTTATGCATACGTCAAATACGCTTAGAGCCACTAAATCTCGAATACATTCATAATTTGAAATCTATAACATTAAAAATTATATATTTTTTGTTATATACTTAATATTATTTTTTATTGTATGGACATATAATATGTGATATATTTATTAATAATTGATTTATATATAATATAAAAATAAAATTAATAGTAACTGTATAACAAAATATATGATATTTAATATGAATTTTAAATTATAATTTTTTTAATAATCGAGTGGTTCTAGGCGCATTTGGCATATACATGGACATATAATATTTAGTATAAAAAATTAGAGACATAAACATTAATATAAAGTTGCATGTGAATTAAAATTAGTAAAAGCAGTGCACTACTTCACTATTTTTTAATAAATACACTATATTTTTTAAATCAATAAATATTCATGTACACATAATACACACAAACACATGGTATATTTATTCACTCACTCACACACCTCAAAAAAATATTTTGTGTGTGTCTAATGTATTTGTGTGTACAAGTAGCATTATTGTTTTTAAATAAAACTACCAAAAGGTTTCATATTCTTAACACATACACAACTGAAACTTACATCACTTTTTTTTTTTTAATGAAATTCAACCCAACTGCATGTATATTTGCATGCAACTTACATCACTATTTTTTTTTAATGAAACTCAAGCCAACTGCAGATCACGAACTTCTTTTTTGGTGAAGGGTTCCATCTCGCCCATGGTACTGGCGATGTGGCAGCAACTCTCTCCTGGCGTAAGTAAAGTGGTAGCAGGTGTGGCAGCTTTCCAGCCATCAATTCTCTCTTGGCACAGGCGAGTTGGTAGCAGATGGGCATCTCCCCATTGGTGCCGGCAAATTGGAGTGGAAATTCATTTCTCTGGTGGGGCAAGTGAGTTGGTGTGTGCGTATTATGAGAAATAATGTGAACGATGCGTATTTTGAAAATTAAAAAAAAAAATTTGTGCGCATATAGATAAAAAAAGCCTAGTTATACAAAAACAATAGGAAATAACTAAAATAGCTAGCCAAGTGAAGACCTTCGATTCTAATTAATTGCATGCTTAACAATAATCTCATTCAAACTTTAGCTCACAATAATAATAACATTGTAATTTAAACAACATTCAAAGATAATTTAACGTATTTATATGAGATTTTCAATTAAAACTAAGGTAACTTTTGACACACTCGTTAGAAAACTTTTAACGTTTTTCAATTAATAATAGAGTCGGGTATGCAAACGCTATCTAATAGTTTAGGTCAACTCTTTGAGATACAACATTATTTTGTACCTTACCCCATGTTATATTATTCCAAAATCAATAATTCTATTTGCACATCAAAATCAATCACCAAATATAATATACATTAAAATATAAAATATATATAAAGTTTAACTCATTTTAAGTGTATATTTCATATTTCAATACGCATTATATATTGGTAGCTGATTTTAGTGTACACCTAACATAATTTTTCGAAAATTTATTGCATGAAAACTATTAAGTTTTGCAAAAATACTAAATGTAAAGCGAAATCAACTCTTGTGTATTTATTTACATTTATTCATATATTTTTCTACTAAATAATTAATTACGCTAGAATAATTAAACCTGACATGGTAGAATAACCAATTTTTTTTTCAAAAATATATTCAGAATGAGGTTCTAACCTGAAACTTCTATTAGAAGAATGGAATATATATCATTTGAGTTACAGTTTATTGATAATAAATAAATTTATAAAATAAATAAATAAATAAATTTATAAAATATCAAATATGTATTTTTATACCATAATTTATCAATAGATGATTTTTAATTTTTATACACCTAGCATTTACTTGTACATAGTGTAATCATTGGCAATAAAAAAAAAATTTCCCAACCACTGTAAGCACTAAGCAATTCAATATATAGATTCATAAAGTGAAAAAAGAAATTAAATTATAGATCCATCTGTAGTGAAAACTGTTAATATAATACTAAACAATCTTCTTTTATTTTTATCATTTTTATGAATTTCCTAAAATAAAATTCGAATCCCTTATTCTACTTTTAAATGCTGAAGTATTGTATTTATCAAACAAACAACAGATTTGGATTTCAATATTTATCCTTGGGAGTATCATTCCTTTTACCAAACAATTCAAGTCAACCAAGGCACACACAAAAACAATTCATGTCAACCATCATGTCCCCTTCGAGAAATCAGTTTAGTGTACGGAATAGCATTGCAATAATTATGCTTGGCAATAAGGAGGTGTTTCATTTATAATTTAATCATACCCTAGTCGTACTCAATCCATTGATATCCAACCTTACTCACAAGTTGCAATTGGTGAGGCTACGCCGGTGATGGGAGGGTCGCAATGGCACGACGCGAAGGTGATGGAAGGGTCACGACGGTGAGATTTTGATGACTGCTTCAATGTTTGAGAGTCGGAGAGTTTAGGGGGTTATCGCGGTAGAGTGTGGAATGAGAGGTTTAATTTAAAAATTAGAGTTTGTAAAATTTCATATTTATATATGTAAGTAAATGGAAGAGAATTTTACATATTCAATATATAAAAACTATAAATTAAAGTTATAGCTTAGTGGTTAAGGTCTTTTTTTATACTAAGAGACATGTGTTCTATCACAATACTAACTTTTTTTAAAAAAAATTATATATTATATATAGTGTGCGGGTTGGACGGATAAGGTTAAGCCTAAACGCTAACCCTACTCTACCCGTAAACAAACCCGCTCCGTTACAAGTATGGTTGATAATCCAATCGAAACGAATTAGATAGAGTTCAATACCTGCGAATAGAGTTAGTGTTACCACCCTAGCATTAGTTATGGTTCGAGCCATTTAATTATTAAAGTAATAACTATTAGTATACTCATATATAGATTTCCCAACGGGATTCCTAACCAATATTATAAGAATTAATTTATTATTGGCCACTAAATTACTATATATAGAAACATAACGTGATGCTAGTCCAAAAAAAAAAAAAAAACATAACGTGATGAGATTAAATTTCTATTTAAATGGATAAATAAATTAAGCACTTGATAACTCAAATTAGTTCATATACTAACGTATTTAGTTAAGGAGACATCAATTAGGGATTATATATGCAATTATTGTGTATATTACACCATGATGATGACAGATAGAATCTCCTTTAATCTTACATTATTTGTCCGCTTCTAGGACTTGTTTGTTTTCATTTATTTTACTCTCTCTGACTTTTCGATTTTCACCACTTTCACTTTCTTAGTTTCTATTAATCTAAGACAATTAAACCTATCACTTTATTACCCACTATTATTCAATAGAAAAGATAGTTTTCTGGAACATCATGGTATGACTTTTTAAGAATAAAATAATCTGCTGAGTAATAACATCTCATTTTGAACAATTTCAATAAATTATATTTGACTTCTCTTATTTATATTCAGATTTATATATTGTATTAAACACTTGTAGAATAACTACAAGTGATTTTTTTTTTTCTTTTTACACGAACCACTAGTGAGTTAAGCTATCAGGCTTTGGTTTGGTCAAGCTTCACTTATATTGGTTGGACAATTATTGTTTATTTTTGTTTCTGGAATTTTCGTTTTGGTATTCCGGACAATTATTTTATTATATACCCCTTTTCGTGATCATGGATTATGTCACTTGGCCCAATAGATTTTTATCCAACTTATGGGTTCGACCCTTTGTACTTTTTGTTCTGTTGGTTGTTGAACTTAGATTCTATGATCCATGTCTGTCACAATTTGGGACTGAAATTAATGAAACAAGTCCCAAAACCCTACGTAACAGGTAAACAACATCTGAAGCGGTAAAGGCCCACATTTCCTTGACCAAAATAAAAAAAAAAAAAAGCCCCCTAGAAAAGTTCAATTTTATTTCATTTTAAAATGCCACAAGAGAATAACAATGTCCTTGCGAACAATTTTGTTTAACTAAAGAAAGTAATGGCAAATGATTAGATGAAAGTTAACTTTTAAGGAAATCCTTTTTCTTTTTGGGAAATCTTGTACTGTTAGCTGATTTACTTATTAAAGACACCCGTTTACCTTTGTCCAAAAATGAGAAACGAGAAGAAAATGAACTAGGACTCTAAATGGAGAAGGTAACATCCACGAAACTTTTGCACTATAAAAGATGAGAAAAATGTAAAAGAAAGCGTATCGTACGGAATTAGCAGAGAGTACCTACGTTAAACATGACAGAACATAATTATGTAGAATACAATCTCGTCACAGCCACATCACGGTCCCTTTCAAAAGACCAAAATAATGGTACATATAAATATTATTAGACCGCGGAAATGCATCTGATTGGTCATCACTTTCCATCAAAGACCCTTAAAAACCGGGAAGTGACTAATGATTAGTAGCTGTTCTGCCATAATTGTTGGGACTGCTTTGATGGTTGGTTCTGAGAACCACCAAGGGATGCTTCCCTAGGGTTTTGCTGCTGATGTTCCAGGGACATGCCTTGTTGTTGGTAGAAGTTTGGGTACCCAGGAGGTCCGAAATGCTGCGATGGTTGCTGGCTTTGCCGGAATCCACCTTGTTGGTGACTCTGTCCCTGGAAGTTGTAGTATGTGCTGGGTGGAACTGCAGACATTGTTCTTGATCCAGGCCCTTGAACCCACATGGGAGAATTCTCATTCTGTCACACGTAAATACAAACATTAGCCAATACATCAACAAAATGAAACACATCACACTGCCTTGAACCATAAGAAATTTCACCAGAGACAATAAGAAAGTGTTGCAAAGCATCCGTATGAAGCAATCTGTATACCTGCTGTAGTGACATCATATGACTGTTATCTTTGTATTGGGAGTTTAATACATCTTCATATCCAATGGTTGTACTAGTAGGGGCAGTAGGCGGATTCAAAGGGAAGTTTCCGCCGGGAATGCTGGTTGAACTTCCAAAACCATATCCAGATGGAACAGCAGCAGATTGAGGCAAGCTGCTAACAGAAACACTATTTTTATATTGTGGAAGCACAGCTGCCAAAGATTGGTGGTATGTGTTATTTCCAGCAAAGGCCTGCTGAAATGCCGATGGCATGTAGGTATAGCTCTGAGGCATGAATGGGTAGCCAATCATATTAGCAAAATGTCCCAGAGGAAGAGTTGGTTGGGAGTAAGGATGCACAGCAAGGTGCTGAGGAAGTGCAGGTGCAGTGGCAACACTGGCAGGCAGTGCCTGCTGATTTGGTTGAGCTGTAGATATACTGTTTGCCCTTAGAGCCTGTATATTGAAAAGGAGAGGTTATTATGAGACTACAGTTACATTCACCCTCTTCCAATATCAACCAATTTCAAGATGCAAAAACAAAATTTAATCCTCTACTCTTTATTTAAGAATGCACCAATGAACTGTACAAATATATTTACCAGGTAAACATTTATGGGTTCACTGCACAAATTTTACTTTCAGAAAACACGCATCAATAACCTGAGTAACACTACAAGGACAAGGTTGAACTTACAGAAAAACTGGGGATAAATTTTCACCAAGGTTCAACTAAAGTTGTTGTTTAAAGAATTTTAGTATATTTTAGTATACAACTGAGGTCAAACTACAGTAAAAGTAGGATTTTAATTTCGAGTGTCTTTTTTTTCTGGGCTTGAGAAAAACCGCATATTCTATAAACCACAACAATAGATTTTATTAATATGACAATCTCACTCAAAAGGCTATAGATGAAAGTTTAAACTAGAAGTGCACCTCGGACATGGTTATAGTGGGACCACCAATTGACGAAGCAATGTTGCTATACTTTGCAGGCATTGATTGTGTTGCAGGGAAGGGTGAATATGGGATATCCTCCCTTGCTGTTTGAACTGTTGAAGCCAACAGAGAACTGGGCAAAGAATTTGTATATCCCTGCTGAAGAAGAGCACTAAGTTAGCAACTATTATTGGATTATATTAAAATCACAATTATTCAATAATCAACTATAATTAACTTCAGAGTTCAGACAGAAAATGATAAACCAGCTGGCCTTGTGATATGCTGTACACTAAATATTAAAAAATCTAACAACTGTATGCATTACCATTACACTAGAGAAAGGAGACAGATTCTGCATCTGGGAGCTGGTCTGTGTATGGGAAAATGCAACATCTTGCGGTTGAGCACTTTCATAATTAAACTCGTGTGAAGATGAATGAAATGAATATTGATTTTCCTGAGCTGTCTCAGGAGGTTCAGATTTCAGAGCCTCTGGTTGTGAACCAGAAGAATGTTCATAGGTCCCAGCATCCACACCAGCTCTGTGAACTAAATTTCCATCTGGGGTAGTATCAAGATGCTCATCCCCATAATAGTCAGGATTTCTGCAAGAAGATACTAATGTAAGTAAACTACAAACGAAATTGAGTAATGGTGTGTGTGTGCACACGAGCATAAGCACATACCTAACATCTGAGGACCCAATTGTAGAAACGTCTATTGTTCCAGATGTATCCTCCAAGTTACTTTCCAATGGCTGGGATGAATATGGCCCAGTGCCTGTGATGCCAACATTCTTTCCAGTTCCAAAACTTCCAAAGCTCAGACCAAAGCATTCTGGAGTATGTACTTGTAGGTGATTGGGAATAAGAAGTGGAGGATTGTCCTCCTCTTGTTCTTTCTCCTCATCATCTTTGTTCAGATTGAGATGCTCTAAGTTCGTCACTGCTGATGAAACACCATCTTCAGCTGAAAGGAAGATGCAGCATATATTTAATATGGTAAAGAAACTAAAGATTTCCACAGAATAATGAAACAATTGCATCTAAACCATCAGGGAGGGAATACACATGCATTAAACTATTTTCATAACAGGAGGACAACATCAGATTGACTTGTTAGAGGGAAAACAGAAGAAATCTCTATCTTATTTCTACAACAGGTACAGAAAATAAAACAAGAAAACAAATGAATATGATCATTACTGAAATTTTTGGGGGAACATATATGAAAAATGTAAAAGAAAGACACATGACTGCAAAATCATTAGCATGCTCATCACCTTCATTGTTTTCAAAAGGATGCCGATGAGGCTGGTAGGAATTTACGTCGTTGTATAGACTACCATCAAAAGCAGGTGCACTTTCTGGATTATCCTCAGGTAAACTTTTAGCAGATATGGAAGCAGATCCAACATTGTCTGGGTTCCTTATTGAATCATCTTCTGTTACGCATTCATTTGCTTGTGAATGTGTCTTCAATTGCCAACTAGCTTCATCAAAGTTAGAAGAGTTCGTATTGTACTCAGCATTTGCATGGACATCAGCAGCAGATGATACACAAATAGCAGGTTGATGCTCAATAGAAGGCCATTCATCATTCTGTTTAACATTGTGGTTAACAGCAAAACCCTGATCATTATTTGTCTCCAGCACCTTGGAAGCATGACCTTGCAATGAATGCAAATTGTGGTGCGAAACTCCAGGAGGAGGAAAAGCATTCTGATGATTACCACTGTGGATAGAAGAGTTAGGCATTGCCTTGGCCTGTGGCCTACCCATCTTGACAATGTCAGCCATTGATACTTGACCAGGGTTCCCCCTCCAGGCAGATTGCAGCCCACTAAGTTGTGAAGATGAAGACAGTGCATCACTCACACCAACAGAATCACTGCAAAAATTTCGAAAATTTGTTAGAAACATGAACAAAATCACATTGTATAGCCTTCTAGAGGTTTATGAGCAAATCACGTTGGTCATCCGTTTTGCAGCAACAAAAAAAAATGGTCCTTCCAAGATGATCATGTCAAGAGCTTTGTCATCCAAATACCAGTTTATAGAAAATTTAAGGACGATATTAGATAGCAAAACTGGATGCCGATGGAATATTTTAATGTTGTACACAAGGAATATCAGTTTCTCGTTATTCTTAAATCTCTAAAAGTGCAGTGGATTCATATTAAAACCATAAAGTCATACAAGAGAATCAATAGTAAAGAAAGCATCAAATATTTCAGAGGGGGAGTGGGAAACGAAATAAAACTAGAACCACAATGAAAATCTCTTGTGCGATCAGGCTTTGAAAGGCTGCTTTCTTCTTTAAGATAAAAGAAATGGAGAAAAACCATTTTGCATATCCATCACCTTGTAATGAACAAAAACTGAATGCCATGCTACATAAATGTAAGTGCTAATAAAACAATTTTCAACTGTTTCTCTTGACAATTACCAGTCATAATCCAAAAGTAGCCATAAGCATAAGATTTTCATTAATTTTACTGAACTCAAATTTCATAATAAGTTTCTAAGTGCATATAAAACTACAAATGAAGGGGAAAAGAGAGACCTGTAGGATGGCAATTGTCTGCTCACGTTATTCTCCAACACACTGGATGCGTATGTGGTTGAGCCTCCATAAGCAGGGGTTCCATTTTCTTTCTTGGTTACGGGTTTCGCCTGCAATACACCGGAATCTGACAACCAAAAATACAAAAAGAATATTAATTCAAGTCCAAAGCAACATCTAAGCAGAGCATACCAAATCAAAATTTAAAAAACTAGCAACAAAAACAACACTACTGTCAGCATACCACTGTTGCTGTATTGATTCGCGGCACCACGACCACCAACATATCGGTCCGTCGCAGCCCTCGCCCCACCACCGCCTCTACTAGATGTATTACTTGTTCCACGAGGCCTGGGATCAGTTATATCCTTACTCTGTTTCCAAAAAAAAATACATCAATCAAATATATATACAAGTGTTAAAGTTAGTAAGTGCAATAAGAACGTAAAACGGCTAGGTTTAACAGAAGAACAACGAACCTCTTTTTTCTTATCTCGTTTGCTCTTGACCTCGTGAAAAGGATCTAAACAAAATGAAAGACGCGAAAGATTAGCGAGAATATATGTATATCGAACTAAAACTACTCACTGAAGCTCAAGAGAGCTTCCAGAAAGAGCGAAAAGAAGAAAGAGAGAGAGAGTTAACCTTGAGAGAGGAGGCGACTAACGGCTTCGTTAGGGTCCATGTTGCAATCTTTGAGGGCGGCGTAGATCTCATGGTCAGGTATGTTAGAGACTATCTCCTTCAAACTCTGAACCATTTTTCTGCATCCAGAAGGAATCCCCGACGGCAAGCCCTTACCACCGCCATTGTTCTTCCCGCTCATCCTTCTCTGAAACTGTGTGTTCGAGTCAGATCTGCCACCGCGCCCACCCCGCCGGGCTCTCCTAGGGTTCCGCCGCAACAAGAACCAACGAAACGAAGAAGAGGAAGAAGAAACCCTAAAGTTATGGAAGCAAAGAGATATAAATATGGTGTGTTTCTCTCTCTTTCTGTTTCTGTGTGGATTTGCACCGAAACGGAAACTAAAATGAGAACAAAAACCCTTTCTTTCACTCGTACGCTTTGCCCTTCTCTTCTTATTCTCTCTTAGCTCTCTCGCACTTCTAAATTTTTAAATTTTTTTTTTCTATGGGAGAATTTCTTTTAGGCCTCCCCATCACCAATCAAAGATTTTTCATTTTTCACACGCGTTATTTTTGTTGTTCAAAATTATAATTTTTTTTTAACTTCATTCTCTTCATTTTATATATAACATGCTACTTAATGAATAAAAATTCGATTAATATCAGTCAATAACTTAAATTAGATGTTCTATTTCTTTAGATTTCGAATATTTTTAACTAAAAAAAGGTGTAAAACTGGTGGATAATTGTTTTAAATTTGAAATGTTTTATGACTTACTTTTTAGATGTTCTATAAACAATAATCACGAATGATATATTTTTTATTAACTTGATTTGTTTGTTAGAAAATTGTTAACTATTTATACTTTTTTTTTCATATATTCAGATTCATAATATAAAATTATAAATTAACATTGTATATATCTATTTTGGTCAATCAATTTAAATCAAGTAATTAATTTTTATTTAAATAAAAAATTATTTTAATATCAAATAACATAAAAATAATATCAAATTTTTTTTTATTTGATATCAAAATAATTTTTAATTTGAGACTTAATTTGATAAAATAAATATAATATAAAATTATTGATAAACAGAATAAAAATATAATTATATGCAATTTCGCATGCATCTAATTATATAATAAAAATAAGAATTATCTTTTATTACATAAAGTAAATAGTAACTACAATAGTTAATTGAATCTGTTATGATTTTTCAATTTTTATTTTCAATTTACAGTAAATCTAATTTTAAAAATCACAATTTAAATTAAAAATGTATCTTTATGAATGTTTTTCAACGATAAAAGCAATAACACCTAAAGTATCCCTCAAATATTATATTTAAATATTATCATTTTATAAATATAAAACATCTTATTTATTTGAATAAGTATTAAATATCCATTATTTTTTTTATCAAATGTGTACAAATGATTAATTTAAATATATACAAAATATTTGTATTTCAAAAATTTTTAAATACTTATTCAATACAGGTCAGATGTTAGTTTAACTTAAAGAAAATTTCGTATTAAAGTGATAAATTTGATTATATTTAAAATTTATTATTTCTCACAAATATTCATATGTTTTTTATTTTTATTTTTTTTTATAATATTATATTTTGTTTGTTCCTTTGCTTGTAGATTATGCTAGAGGCTTTTTTTTGGATGAGTTATAGTAAGTGTATAAAAAGAATTAATATTAAATGTTATTAATATAAAATATATTTTTTTAAGTATCCTAAATTTGAAGTTGAAATATTTTATAACGGAAGAGCAAAATCATATCATAGGAGTTATAATTCATTAACAATATAAAATATATATTAAATATTATTTAAATAATATATATAGATACAAATACTTAATATAGCTAATTTAATAGTTGAATTTCCGTAAAAAAACATATTTTGTTAATGGATCACTAGGGAGCAGGGAGTAATTCAATGGGCTTGGCACATCACGAGTGAATAATGATAATTAATTTTTTTAAAAAAAAAACTCAAATTGTTTTGGGTAATTGAAAAAAAATTACCAAAAGAAAATTAAAAGTAAGTACAAGTAAATTTGTTTTTGTAACACCCAAATTGTTATGTATGTTAAAAAATATACTCGTAAGGTAAGTTATTTTTTAAAAAAAAGATTAGGTTGTATCTCATTACTCAACTTTATTATTAGTAAAAGAAAATTAAATTCCAGCTGAGTACTTCGTGTAATAAAAATATTATTTATATACTAAAATTTAATTATTAAGTATATATATATATATATTGTTTAAATTATTTTTAATATATTTTATATTAACAAGTAATTTGATAATGTATATATAATTATTATTGGAAAAAAAATTCCTTTTTTAAATACGCAGTAGGGTGTAGATGCTAATAATTAATTTAAGAGTCGTCACCGGACAACATTTTTCCTCTTGATGTTAAACCAAATTAAGATTCATTATTAACATGAAACTTTGAATGTACAAATGTGTGTGTATAATAATGACAAGGGAAATACGAATACTAGAGAAATGGATAAGACCGTGTATAGGGTTTGGTACTTTGGTCATTAAATAATATATAGAAGGTGGGTCTTAAATAGTGGCTAATAGAAATAGAAATCATCATAATATATACGAATGTCCATTATTTAAAGTGGAACCGACAAGAATACATTAAACTATGAAGAATAACAATAATGATTCACACTAATTGTTAGCCACGTATACTTCACTATTTCTTCAAATTCTCTCTTTCTTTATTTCGCTTTCTTTGTCCATTTTTGGAATTTTAGGTCGTAATTTTTTTTAGAATTTAACTAATATATATATATATATATATATATATATATATATATATACTCTAAGAATAAATATAAAATACATATATTCAAAATTTAAG
>JASCZI010000009.1:133450-144536 GCA_036250425.1 Stylosanthes scabra
TTTTATATTTTTTAAAAGATGAATTTATAATTTTAATAGGTATCCTTTAAACACAAGATAAATAAACTTTTTTTTATTGTGACAACTTTTCAATTAATTAATAATGAAGTAAATTATATTTTTCAGTTACCAAAAGTTTAAGAAACACCTAAAGTTTAATTTTTCTGATTTTGTTTTTAAATTTCTTTTTGTCAATTTTACTCATAACATGAATATTTTGAATGCAAATCAATTTAAATGGCGAAATATTAAAAAATTCAATGAAAAAATTTTAAAAAATTTCGGGGACTAACTTCCTTCTGCTCATACTATTAAAAATTAAGAATATTTTTAACAATTTTAAAAATTAGGAAAAATATTTTGACCTAACAAATAAAATTCCAAATATTAAAATAGGAATATTTTTTTAAAAAAATTCTCATACTATAATTCAGTATACTTTATGATAATGGGATGAGAATAGAAAGGAGTAGGTCGCTTTATTAGAGAACTTTTATTATGGATCAAGATTAGATCCTTTTATCTTTTTATATATATATAGTTGTCTTTGTTACTGTGATTGAGAAGAATATGTTCAAAGGTGATGTGGTTAAATGTTACTGGTGTTACTGATTCTGGTTTTCTTGTGCTTTTGTGAAAACAGAACATTAACATAAATCCTAAAATGTCCCTACAAATTCTACATTTATCCATTGTATCTTTTGTCCAACAAAATCTCCAAAGTCATAACTGATCACTTCACTTGTCTATTTATCATGTCTCAGGTACAAATCTGATCATGGGTTGTATTTATCTACATACCTATATGGGGACTAATATTTATCTTTCTTTTTCTTTTTTTTTTAATGACAAAATAATTTATAAATGAATTAAAGTAAAATGCAAAATTTCCCACACAGAAACAAAAGGGAAAGCCATTTTTTGTCTCTTTATTGGCCATTCTAAAGAGATAATGTAAAATAAATAAACAAATAAAATTATGGGAAGATAATGAAATTACTAAAACCGTATTGGTGTCCTTTTTCCTGTCTAAATTAGGATGTAAATGAAATTAATTTGACTTGGTCGGATAAACTTTTTTTTAGAAAGTGATTGTATTTCTCAAAAAGTATAAATATTTTATTTTGTATTTGATAAATAAAAAAATAGCGTGTTTGTATATGTAGCTTTGAAAAGTTAAAAATACATTTAAAAGTATTTAAGATTTTTTCTTTAAAAATGAACTTATGTATATCAAAATTAAAAAGTTGGATGATAATTCTCAGAATTGTATGCATTTTCTTATCAGGGACATGGATTGGGAAGCCTTGAATGAATCTTGTTAATTTCTTCAAGTACATCAGATGTGAGCTCAACCTTGCATGCATTCAGCACCTCCTGCAGTTGCCACGATTTGGTCGCCCCGAAAACAGCGCTAGCGACGAGTGGATGCCGCAAAACAAAGGCTGCGAGAGTAGCAGATATGAAGAACAATCAAAAGAGCAACTCTGATCCACAAAGAGGGTTTGCACAAAAGGAGTTATAATCTTATCAAACCTATTGCTAGAGACACAGGATGAACACCATATGTTTTCGCAATAGTAAGGTACTCCTGAAAAGTGGGAAGAACAAGTCAGAAACAAGAGATTCTAAAATTATGATTAGTTGAAAGACAATCTGTTGTTTAACAATTCTCATCACTTAAATGGGAAGGTCATTCTAGTTACCGCAGCAGCAGCCTTTATAATTTCATTGGACAAGTTGTATCTGGATTCTCCTTCTGAATACTTCCCTGACAGTGGCAACAACAATGTAAGATGAGATAACAGCTACATTCCAGTCACATGTCTTAACCTTTTCCCTCTAAGTGTCAACAACGTCCGTAAAAATGTTTGAATATCAATTAACCTTTAAAAAGATTCAACCGCGCATCTGTCGGACCACCACCGGGGGAAAAATACTTCCCTGTAAGGATACCCATTGCCAGGGGACTGTAGGCCAACAAGCTTATTCTGAAAAACATAAATGAAAATGTACCAAGATTAATTTTGTATTAGCTGATCATAGTACAGATGTTAAGTGTTAGAAATTGAGTTAACACCCCGTTTTGGTTCCTGAGATTGGCGGGTTGCACCGAATTAGTTCCTTGTTTTTCAATTGCACTAATATAGTCCCTGGCATTGGAAAAATTGCACTATGCTAGTCCCTAACACTCTTTTCACGGCGTTATGAGCATTCTAACGGAATGGGTGCTAGGGATTAATGTAGTGCAATTTTCCAATGTCGGATACCATATTAGTGCAATTGGAAAGTCGGAGACCAATTCGGTGCAACCCGCCAATCTAAGGACCAAAATGGGGTTTAACTCGTTAGAAATTTCTTATGCACTAAGCTTTTACTGCTCAGACAATGGAGCTTTCCACTGCTTCAATTATAGCCAATCTAAACAAAATGTTTGACTCGACTGCCCTTTAACTTCGAAGTTTTACAAACATCTAATAGGATGACCTTGTTAGTGCATAACAATTAACCTAAAATAATTCAGTTGAATACCTCTCCTGATGGCAGCACTCAGCCAATGCAGAATCAAAAGTTCTGCATAGCAGGTTATATGAATTCTGTCACTAAACAGAAGAAAATCAGAATAAGAAGTAAATTTCCATGGAGGGATTTGCGAGGCAGAGGGCAAAAGGGCAAAAACTATGAGAGGATGAATTGAATGGTAGGGAGGGAAAAAACCTGCAGAGTTACTATCTTTGGGTAGCAAGTATTTTTTTCAGCAAGCTGAATAAACTTCATCACGCCGTATGGAGTTTCATTACTAAGACCAACATATCTGATCTGCGAAAAGTTAAAGGCATTCTATTAGTCATGATTCGGTAGTTATTTATTGAAAGGTCGAAAATTGTACTAGATTGACAGTACCAATTACCTTCCCAGCTTTGACAGCTCTTGCGAGCGCTTCAAGTTGTTCATCCATACCGATTGAAGGGTATTGACGAATTGGGTCATACTCAGTTTCTCCAAACATTGGAACATACCTACAACCGTTGATGTATCATTAAGAGAATTAGGATAAAGAATATATGTTGATTATGTTCATAAATTTACAAAATACATGTGAGCTAACATAAACAGAATACAAACCGATCGGGCCAATGAATTTGATAAAGATCAATATAATCCATTTGCATGCGTAACAAACTGCATAAATGATAAATCAGATCAAAATTTTGTCAGAATATAGTCCGAGACACAGGAACATGAGATGCAATCCTTTTCAAACAGAATATAATACACCAATGACCTTAAGCTGATTGCTATTCATCCAGTTATAAAATCCCATTGAAAGATGAACAAGTATTCCTAATGTACCTACAAATTCCAGTGTCTAGACCGAACAAAAACGTGGATTCAGAAAGAGAGCAATCAAACCTATTATCAATGGCTTCAATAATATTGCTGGCATCCAAACATTTTGGACCACCTCTAATCCATGTCATCTGCCCAGATGGTCCAGCAACCTGTACAAAATTAAATGTAGACATGATAAACAACAATGCTAAGGATTTTTTTTGGTTTCCCATGGTATCCCCCAACCCGGCAGGTTAAGGACTAATCCGTCGCGATTCTGAGCTCCATTTAGTGGTTTGACGCTGGTCATTGAGTTGCTCTATACACAAGGCGAGATGCGAACCCCCGACACTTGACCAGCATGCACAAGGCGAGATTCAAACCTTGACACTTGCTTAAGCGAACTGGTGAGCTAACCACTAGACTAACCCAACTTGGTTACAACAATGCTAAGATAATTAACAAACTTTTTACTCGAGAAAAAAGGAAAGAAGCAATATGCTTGTTTGTATTATCAATCTAAAAGTCACATATTTGATATCTTCACTCAGTAAGAAGAAACTAAACTATGAGCAGGCTCTAAAAGTATGGAGATAAAGAAACACAAATTTGACTGAAACAGTGAAACTAGCAATTACACAAAAAAACATGAGGATTGAGAATTGAGATTAAGATAATCACAAAAACACAACCTTTGTTGAAATTACAAGACGATCCCTGGGGATTTTTCTTTCTCTAATCCACCGCCCAAGGTACTCCTCACTCCTGCCCTGAGTCTCAGCTCGTTGAGGCACTGGATACCTACAATTCCAACCAAAAAGAAAAGAACTTGAATTAATTGAATCACATCACAACATAAGATGAGTAGTTGAGAAAGGAAAGGTGGTACATTTCTGCAGAGTCAAAGAAGTTAATGCCGCCATGAAAGGCTTCATCAAGAAGGCGAAATGACTGAGGCAGTGTGTTCTGCTCCCCAAAAGTCATGGTTCCTGGGAGGATTCAAAAACAGATTGGGGGGTTTTCATTTCAGCTGAATTGAACTGAAATTCAAAGAATCTCATGGTAGATGGTGGATAAGTTTGCACCTAAGCATAGCCTTGAAACAGCAAGATTAGGAGCAATGTTGAAGACAGGAACTGACATCACCTTTAACTATGTCAACAATATCAAAGTTTCTTCTTTTTCTTTTGGGTGACTTCAAGAATATCAAAGTTGAAAACTTTAATAAATACCAAACCACCGAAATTCAAAGAAAGGATGTAAAAAATTTGATTTTTAAATAAACCCAAAATCTAGAAATGAATGAAGGTCCTGGGAGAGTGCAGTAAGCTATTTGAATGGAAAGGGAAGATTAATAGGTTACAGTGTTACATATGGATAAAGAAAGGTTATATTTTTAAATATTTCAATAAAATAATCCAATTTAATTTAATCTGTTATCTGTTTTTAATAAAAAAAACCCTATTTTTTCAAGATAATTAGAAACTAATTTATTTTTTCATTCAACTCATTTTAAGTACTTCTAAAAAATAAATACATTTTTTTATTTTTTTAATTAGGATGAGAGAAGTAGGGCTAATTAAATTCTAATAGAGATAGGAGTGTACATAGGACTAGTCTATAAATATTCAATAAACAATTAAAGAGATAACAGATAAATGGTTTTGTTAATATTATCAAAAAACAAAAAATAAATAAAAATTGATGATGTGTGAAGTGTGATGTAGCAGTAGCAGTGTGTGTGAGTGATAAACAACATCACTCTGAAGTGTGTTGTTGTGTTCCAAAAAGATGAGTTCTTGTTGTGTTTTCCTGAAACTCCCAACTCCCTCTTCAAGACCTTCTTCTTTTTCAAAGCCTCAACTTCCAATCCCAACCGCAAATTCAAGAATTAATTGGGTTCACAACACACTCATTGGAGCTATCTCCGGTGCCCTCTCCTTTGGCTTGTTCTTCTCCTTGCCTTTTCCTCCTCCTCCTTCTTCTGCAGCCACTACTGCACTTCTTGAACCTCCACCACCTTCCCTTCAAACATGCCGTGATGTTGTTGACCCACAACAGGAGGAGCTGCTTCCTGAGGTTGTCACCAATGAAGGGCTTGTTCAAGAAGCTTGGCAGATTGTCAATGACACCTTTCTTGATGCTGGTCGCCACCGTTGGTCCCAGGATGCTTGGCAGGTATTAACTTACATCACAGTATCACAATCACAATCACCCCACTTCAAAAGTTTGCATCTTTTTGCCTTTTTATGAATCTTTGATGGTTGGTATTTTTTGTTTACACCCTTTAGTTTTTCTGACCCAAGTTTGCTTCTTTATTATGTGTTAATGTTGATCAATCTTGTTAATGCCAATCTTGTTATTTGGACAACGTGCAAAAGAAAAATGAAAATCAAAGTGGGAGAGAAAAAAGAAAATTTTGAAGATGATTATGTGGTCCACAATTTAGTATAGACTCCAAAAGTGGGTATTTTTCAATGTTAATTCACTGTTATTGTGATGCTAGTGTGTTATATTGATGATTATGTGTTTATTTTAATAGCTTTTCTTGTTTCCAGATGAAGAGGGAAGATCTTTTGAGTAATTCCATTCAGACAAGATCAAAAGCACACCAGATAATCAAGCGAATGCTTGCCAGCTTGGGCGATCCTTATACGCGGTTTCTTTCCCCTGAGGAGGTAATTGATTCTAGGAACTTCATGGTCTTGATCATTGGATGTTTTCCTTTGTGTCATTAGATGTCTTCAGGTACCAGCCACATGGCTTGAATTGCTAGTTCATCCTTGCTTTACTATCCCTATCGGCTATCCCTATATGATTTAATACTATAAAGGGATGTTCATACGAAAAACACATACATGCATATATCCATGTCATGAAGATTCGACTAAGTTTTTATGTTGGCTGTCGAAGGCCTAACACAACCCTCCTCCTTTATCTGGGCTTGGAACCGGCTATGTACCGCAGGTGTAACATAGGTGGAGTTACATACATGCATATATAAATACGTATTAATGCAGACTTACACACACTTGTGCAATATGTATACATTTCATAGTTTCTGCAGAATCCATGATTTTCATAGTTCTTCTTTGCATTCTATATAATGATATAGTATACAGGTTACTAGTTTATAACCTTGTGCTTCTCACTTTTCTTACTTAATGGCATTTGTACTTCTTTTCGCTGTTAAAAGTTCTCCAAGATGGCGAGGTATGACATGACTGGTATTGGAATAAACCTTAGGGAAATCCCGGATGAAAATGGAGAACCCAGACTGAAAGTACTTGGAATCATATTGGATGGCCCTGCTTATTCTGCGGGTGTGAGACAGGTAACAAAGACACCTCTAGAAAGTTACTTTGTTATTATTGTTTTCGAAAACATGCTTCTTAACAATTTTCTCTTTTTCTTTCATGTTTCCTGCTCATTATCATGCTATGTGTTACGATTGCTGTCTTGACAACCTTTTGTTTTGTCCCATCTTTAACATTTATTAGCATAAACTCCTTCCTGCTTTTATTTGTCTCTCTTCAAATTTGTTGAGTGGGTTATGTACAAAGAACTACTTTCCATAAAACATGTTTTCTATAATAATTCTTTCGGTTGCTTGGCTAGGGGGATGAAGTATTGGCTGTCAATAACATGGAGTTAAAGGGAAAATCAGCATTTGAAGCATCATCCATATTGCAAGGCCCTAGTGGCACTTCTGTGACTATTCAGGTTTTGGATTCTGATTCCAAGTTAGTTTGGCACCTACTCTAGTCTTTTCTGTAGGTTTTATGTTGTCTATGTCCAGGTTTAATTCTGGTATTACTACTATCAGGTAAGGCATGGCAACTGCGGTCCTGTTGAACTAATAGAAGTCCAGCGGCAACTTGTTGCTCGTACACCGGTCTTTTATCGGCTGGAACAAATGGATGGTGGTGCTACTCCTGTTGGGTACATACGTCTCAAAGAGTTCAATGCATTGGCCAGAAAAGATTTAGTTATTGGTCAGGGTTACTTTTTTTTGTGCAACTTAATTCTTATTTTCCTGGTTCAGAGTAACAAAATTTGAACTTGATCGAGGTCTTGCTTAAAAAAAAAGTGTGAAACCACTTGAACCAACCAAATATTGGTACCTTGTTTACTGAATTATGAATTTTGCAGCAATGAAGCGACTTCAAGACATGGGCGCATCATCTTTCATATTGGACCTTAGAGACAATCTTGGTGGGCTAGTACAGGTTGTTTTGCTTGCTATGTCCTATTCGGTAATTGGTTTGGATAAGTATTTCATCCTAACCGTATGTTATATGAGAAACTAAATTGTCTTTTTCTTGTAACCTCTTTTCTGTTTGAATTTGATGTGTTTAAAGTAAATATGAAGAACTTGAAAACTGACTTGGAGCTTAACAGCTACCTTTCAGTTTTTGAGTTACTAAAATTTGTTTCTTTGAGGACTTTTAGAATTTATTTTCGTTACTTGATCAATGATCAGTACATATTTGCCTGTTGCCATTTGTGAATTGATATTGGATGAAAATTATATTCATACTGAGTGCAATTTGCTCTGGTTTTGAAATGATCTAATTTGGTCGCTCCTTTTAAATTGTTTAGGCTGGAATTGAAATTGCAAAGCTTTTCCTTAGCGAAGGAGACACGGTTAGTTTGCTTTTTGCTGTGTAACGTGGGACGTTTGGCACCGGGCTGCCCTCGGTGATACTTTTTCTGTTCTCTTGATTGCATTTTCATTGCTTAACTGTCTTTTATAACGACTTCATGGCAGGTCATCTACACTGTTGGGAGAGATCCACAGTTCCAAGAAGATATTGTTACAGATACTTCTCCTTTGGTTCAAGCTCCTGTTATTGTAAACTCTCTTACATCTGATCATTTTTATCATTAGAATAGTTCCTTTTTGAATTAGTAAACATGACAATGCTTTTGGTTCTAATCCTTGCAGGTTTTGGTAAATGACAGAACCGCTAGTGCGAGTGAAATAGTGAGGACCTCAACAATTTTATACACACTGCCACAAACTGGTATTTTTAACCGTTTTTAACTCATACTCACGACACTGTTTTATACATGTGATGCTTATTTCAGGTTGCTTCTGCACTTCATGATAATTGTAAAGCTGTTCTTGTTGGAAAACGCACATTCGGCAAGGTTTATGAATTTGCTTATAACTCTTGAAAAATGTTTCTACATTTGAATACATCTTTTCTAAATAAAAAAATCACATCAGGCTCGATGTCTTTATTCGCAATGCAACAACCTCTTCATGACACTGCGATTTGCATTGCTTATAATAGGGATTAATCCAGTCTGTATTTGAGCTTCAAGATGGATCTGGTGTGGTTATCACTGTCGGTAAATATGTAACACCGAATCACATGGACATAAATGGCAATGGCATAGAGCCTGACTTTCAAAAACTTCCAGGTAGAACATTTTTTCTTCTACATATTTTTCCTCCACTTCATAACCAAACGGTGATATATAATAATATGGTTTTCATGATCTTAACCCTATAATTGCAGCTTGGAATGATGTCAACCGATATCTTTCGCAATGTAGTATTCATCGCCAAGGATGATACAGGTTTCTTTGTATTCTGTTGCAAACCTCCATCAAGTTTTATCACTTCAATTGCGATTTTTGAAGAATCTATTTGTTGGAAGAATCCAGGAACATTAGAATGGCCGAATGGTCTGCATAATGTTCTTGATTGCAATGGAAATCGACATAAAGTTGACAAGCAAGATTGGTTGGCAGTGACTGGTCTTGATTCTTGAACATTTGTAAATGTATATCATTCAAGATGAACCTCAACTATATTTGTTGAAGCTTGTTTGAATAGTGGATATGGGGTGAGAAGTGAATTCAAGGAAGCAAGCAAAATTGTATCAGTGCAGAACTGAACTAACTTACTAACACAGGAAACTCAAGTATATCAGGTTCTCTAATGTATATTTCATCTTTTCCTTGGTCTAGATTTTCTCTTCTTTACTCATATATTGGTTTATATTGTATTATAATTGTATTATTCATGGAATAATGCTATTCACCCATAAGTCATAATTATCTGATAATTGTAGAAAGTAAGTTATTATTTGCATTTTTTAAAAAAAAATTTACAGTTGTATTATAATTTTATTTAACTGTGACTGGGTCTACCGGTTTAATTGTGACCCGACAATTGAACTAATAATCTTGTCACCCAGGGGTTCGATTGTCGGTTTCACAGGGTATTTTTTGGTACACTTAACATTTTTTTATATTTGAATCATTTTAGAAAATTTATATTTGAATTATAAAAGAATAGAAAATAAATTTGAATAATGTTTAGACTTTTAGAGTATTCAAAATGTAACGTTTTCCATGTGAATCAAACAGTAAATAAAAATTTAAACAATTGCATGATTTTATATTAATTGACCTTTTCATTTAAATGATATAATTTGAGATTCACCTGTGATAATAGAATTACTATTAAGATTCGGTAGTGGGGTGACTATTTTTTTTTTTTTTTGGTGAAGTGGGGTGACTATAAATAGCCATACATATCAGTAACAAAATATGGAAAAGAGAAGAATCTAAAAACCAATTTCGAATCTTTTCTCCACCGTAAATAGTTTTCCTGAAGGTATTATTATCCTCTTGCAAAATGCTGGAATATTTATTGATTTTTTGTTCGAAAAGCTTCATGCCAATTCCCTGCCACCCTTGTTCATAAATCTTTTCGTGTTTGCTAGGCAAATATCTTGCCGTGTTTGTATAATTTTTAACGGATAATGTTCAAATTCGTACCTAAAATTTTTCAAATTAGTCCAAAAAAAAGTTTTATTAGTTATATTAGTCCTAGAAGATAGAATCGTAAATCAAATTAGCCTTCCTATTCCTGAGTTTTTTCTTTAAAAAGTATTAAATAAATATTTATTTCATTTCCTAGTTCACAGATTATTTGCTGAATAATCTTTCATTTTATGCGTATAACTTAAGGTAGGTACATCCTTATATCATTATTCTTAAATATTTCCATTAAAGCAAATATAGGAGGCTTAACCTTTCTAGCAATATCTAACTTATGCGATTCTTTGGTGTCTCTACTTGTAGCATAATCCTTGCATTAAAAAAATAAATATAATAATAAATAAAAGAATAAACAAGTATCTCTGACACTAAACTCCAGATAATCTATTTCACTTTTCCACAAGTGTTGTTTTTTCTTTTTTTCTTTTTTATTTGGTCAATATTTCTAAAATATAAGAATAAGGCAATTGAGTTTTGCCGTAGACAGCTTAGAAAATTGGGACTAGGTAGCTTAAGAATGACATGAACAAGCCAAGTTCTCTTTGGACAAGGCAGCAATCAGATAACTTTGAGTTTATGAGGAAAGGAATCCTACTAGAAAACATTCCAGAGGAGCAACTTATTCAAATCAGAAATAAATGGCTTGTGTCTTAGATGTGTAGGATAACAAGAATTTAAGGGAGACAACATTCTTCATCACAAACCCTGAAAGGCAACAAAATCAGAGTGTATAGGCTTTAGCTTTTGTTCCAGTCCCATAAAACAGTAGGAAAGGAGTTTCACAGAAAGAGAAAGAACCTTGCACATATGTCACCGTCATATTAATTTATATATATATTGAAGCTCCTCAAGCATCAAGTTTAATCTCAAACAGATCACCCTTTTGCCTTTTCCAACTTTGCCTTGCACCCTTTTTTCTGTTAATCTCTTTTTTTGCACCTTCTCTTGCTTG
>JASCZI010000009.1:144615-165314 GCA_036250425.1 Stylosanthes scabra
CGATCCAAGAAAGCTATGATTCTTCAGGTTTTTCTTATATTATAATATACAGATGTAGATTAAAAGAAAAAAAATTCTTTTGCACAGGAACATCTAAGGTGATTACCTTGTTTAATAAATCTTTGCTCATAAACATACCTCCAAAATTAAGAAGGAAATATCTGCAATCCAATCAGAGAGAGCCAACCTGCAGTAATGGGAACTAGAAGTTTGCACCTTGCATTATTCTCTCTGTGCCTTATATTCAGCTCAGGTAACAGTAATAAGATAGCAACATTACTAATCTATCTCATGCACATATATAACAAAACCAAATCATGACTGAGATATAAAATTGAAGCCATTATCAACTGGAAATATGATTTTAGTTCATCATCAATTGTTAATAATGGTAGTTTCCAATTCTGGGATACAATAGAGTCCAAGAATCACATGCATTGATCCATGATATAGGTGGTTAAATTTCATGAAATTCTTTTCATTTGACCTATTGAAGAGTCTAACATGATCTTTTGTTGAATTTTCTTTCCAGGTCTAAGAACATCCTATGGTTTAGATACACAACTGGATGATGTTCCTATAGTCAACCCTACAACTCCAGGGACAGAAAATCCATATACTCCCACAAACCCAACATATCAAGCACCAGACACCACAGGGCAAAACCCCACAACCACGACCCCAACCCCAACCCCAAACACAAATCCTACAACCCCAACTACCACTCCTACATCATCATCAGGTGGTCAATGGTGTGTTGCTAAACAAGGGGCCTCAGACACTGCTCTACAGGTTGCCCTTGACTACGCTTGTGGTTATGGAGGTGCAGACTGCTCAGCAATTCAACCAGGAGCTTCTTGTTATGAACCAAACACTGTCCGTGACCATGCTGCTTATGCTTTCAATCAATACTACCAGAAGAATCCTGTGCCTACCAGCTGTGACTTTGGAGGAACAGCAACACTTTCAAACAATGATCCAAGTAAGAACTTCATCATCTTCCAAGCAAACTCAAAATCTTTTAGTAACTTCTTTTCCTCGTTTTCTTCTTACTATCACAACAAAAACCTAAATCAAATAACACGAATTCCAAAATCTTGAAGGCTATGTCATATTGCTAATGTTTCATATCTATTGGGTCTTTGGGTACATATTGGAGACTCGCCTGTCACAGTTCCTTCATAAAAATGAATATTTTTCACAAAATATTCTAGGACGACCTAGATGCAGTTTAGGGACCAAACAAGGAAAAATAACCAAATTATTCTAGTTTGATTACCCATAACCTTGTTTCTATCCCAAATATGCCTTCACCTTGCTATGTGGTGCATAGCTTCAAGGAATCAAGGTAAGTCATTCCTAAGAAGTATGGACACAAGTTCCATTTTTTCAGTAGCTGATCAGTGCCCACCTGCTGTCCTAAAGGTTTCAGCTGTCTATTTAGCTTTCTGACTTCTCTCCAAGAATTGTAGGATTCAATTAGCCACTGTTTTTATTCAGATTAGAACTTAGAAGGACAATAACTCCTACTATATCATGCCTGTAAATGTTTCTCTAACTTAAAATGGAAAATAATATCTAAGATCATTGCAGGTACTGGGAACTGCCACTGGCCATCAGCCAGTTCAACAAGGTGAGGACTTACAGAAACTATACCTCTTATTCTCACCCTGTGAGGAATAATAACATCAGTATGCAATCCTGTGTATTAATATGTTGATATTATCAATGTAGCACAAGCACACCGCCGCCGCCAGCAACATATGAAAGCCCACCAAGTCCAGCAACTATTATGACCCCGACTCCACCAGATATGACAATGCCAGGTGGATCATCAGTCTATGGTTCAGAACCAACAGAAAGCCCCAATGCTGCCACAACTACCTTTTCTTCGTCGCTGCTGTTGTTCACAGGAAGTCTCCTGGTATCACTTCAATTAGCAAATTTGTGAAAGGAAACAAACAAGATCCAGCCATTCTTTAAGTGATAAGCTGGAATTTCACTGTCTTCCAGCATTTTTTGCAAAATTTCAAGGACTCCAAGTCAACAAGTCTTTCCCTTAAAGTAATTAGTACCATTATTACCTTTTATCTATGTATGGCTGTTAGTTGATCATAAAGGCCCAGAAATACAGTAGAGCCAGAAAGATTTATAGGTTCTTGTAGGAAGTTTTTCTGAAGTATAGCTTTCTCTTCCATAGAGAATCCCTGTAACTAATATCAGCTAGCATGCCATTTTATTTAGTGAAATAAATACATTACTTCAATTCTGAAAATATATTGTTTAGGCTAAAACTGACAACTAAAATGCATAAATGAGAAACTTTCTAAACTTTTCGATTTTCAAGGAACCATTCTTTTGAGGTTGAATCATGATATAGTCATTTCAGTCATGAAATGGTAATGAGAAGTGCACACAAACACACCCCTAAAAAAGGAATATTACCATCACTTTTCTAAATTCTATCGCAATGTCTTGAGATTTGGTGAACCATATTAGAATAAAACAAAATCTCAGGAGCAATATTTTCATGTATGAATCAGCAACTTAACAATAAAATTAGCTTCTGCCACAATGATATGTAAATAATATCATGCTCTGAATGCCAATTTCTATCACAATACCAATGCTAACTTCTTTATTTGAATCAGCAATAATTAGTGGAAAAAGTACAGATCCAGGTATGATATATTACACAAAGATCACCACTGATGGGTATTATTATGTACAACATATTACGAGTCTACATCATTCTAAAGCAACTCAGATTAGAAGCAACAAAGATGCAATAGTGATACAAACAATAGCTATGGTGGCAACAATTGAACCTTGATCAAGTGACCTCCGTAAAGTTGTTCTTGAGAAATGCTGGTAAGCCAAATACACAGCAATCAATAATGAAACAATAGCACCTTCTTTCGTGTCCCTGAAAAATGACAACATTGAATCGTCTTATGAAGAAGAGGCAATGGCTTGATGAACTCAAAATTCAAAAGGATGGATTTGCTTACCTGAATCTCGTGACCTCATAAGGGGAAAGAATCACCAAAAGAAGTGCTAGAAATGGCAACTCAAGTTCACCTGGAAATAAAGATCCAGTAGAAAATTCTTCATTCAACTAGTTTTTGAAAGTATGAAGAAAATTTGAACAGGAATTATTTGCACTATTTACAGCAAAAACAAGATACAAAAGCCCATCCAGAGGTTCCAAAAACAATGGCCATATCTAATTATCCATATCCAAAAATAGTGTTCCTGAGGTCAGTAATACAGGTTTAAACCATTGCAATAATTATTGATATATATTTTTTTAAAAAAAACAAAGGGTTCATTGTTACTCCTTCCAGATTCCCTAAATTTCATTTGTATCCAAGTTTGGGTGGATACTGGATAGGAGCACATACCAGGAATATAGAAGAAGAGTCGAACCAGAAGCGCTACAAATGCTAACCACACACCATATGTACCCCTGTATATCTAAATTGTGTAAAACATCTTGATGAAATTAAGAATTAAGAATGTACACGATAGCACTAGCACAGTTCATACAGAGAACAATAATTTAATACTCTTAGTATACAAATAGAATAGAATAATTAATAACATTCCATAAATTTTGTTGAACAAATAGGGAAAATCCAATTCTAAACATTCCATAATTAGTTACATACTTGATCCAGGCAATGACAGCAGCAGGTGCTTGCAAAGCAAACAATGGAACAAGGAATGACTTATGCACAGGGGTGCCCCTTGCCAGTATCAAAACCCTACGAAAAATCTAAAAATCCATCATCAACACCTCAAATTTTCCATCGTTTAATATGAAATGTATCTAAAGGAATTAAATACATGCACATGAAATTGAAGTTCGTACACAGAAGAAACGGTGGAGATCCACCGCAAATCGCGAAAGGTGAGTGGAACGGCGGAGCAAACAGCATTAAGGCCTCTGCTTCTGGTTCTCGATTTGGCGATCCTTTCATGACGTTGAGCGATCGAAGACTTTAAGCTGCATAGTTCAATAAATAAAAATCAGATCCGAAACGAGATCGTTTTGGAAGAAAGAAGCAATGGAGTTAGTTAGTTAGTTACCTGAGGGGGTTGAAGGAATGAGAGAGGGAGAGTGGAGGAAGAGGAGGAGATACACGGAGGCATGAAATTCTGTTAGCAGCAGCAGTGGTCACGATCCTCTTGGATTTGTAGAGAGAGAAAGTTGTTGCAGATGAAGAGAGAGAAAGTGCTGAAGAAGACAACATCTTCTTTTTTTCTTCTTCTTCTTCTTCTTTTTGCTAATGGTAGATTAACTAGATTTGTTCTGTTCTAATTATGGGATTCTCAAGCGAGGAAAGTGCAGAGTGAGAGTGAAACGAGGGATTAGCAGGTAGCTCTTAGCTGAGTTAATTAAGGACACTTTCTAATTCTGCTTATTGTTGTAGTAATTAGTACTGATTAGTGATTAGTAATACTAATTACTGATTAGTAACAGTAGTTGGTTAATTTCAGCCGTTAACGTGTGCGATGATATAAAAAGAGAGAGAATACTTGGAAATTGGGATCACCGTTCACCTCAATTAAAATATAAATTTAAATAAATTAAATTACACGCATTTACTTTGTAAATGTAAAATGATTAATATATACCTAACATTTTTATAAAAAAAAAGTATGTTTTTAAAATTTGAAAAGATAAAAATTTTATAATTGAATATATTTAGAGAATTTTTATTGGAATTAAAAAGAATTTAGTTATTAGTTATTACTTATTAGATATGAAAATTATATATAAGTATATTTTATGTAAATTTTTAATTAATATCATGAAAAAACTATTTTACATAAGAGAAACTTTAGGAAAATAAAACAATGCACGGAGCTAATGGGAGCTCACGGCATAAGGCCCAAGTCCATTTATCATCGAGCTCTCTTTTTTTTCTTCTTCTTTCTCGATTTTGTTTTTACCTATCTCTACTATGTTGATTGTACTGCCGTCATTGTCATTGTCATCAAGCTTCGCGTCGTGTCTCGACCTTCATCATCATCGTCTCCTAAACGGGTTCGTCAGCCTCATCGACTTCCCTCCTCGCCATTTATCGCTTCCACTCTTTCGCCATTTTTGCCCCTTGAAGCTCCACAAATAATTGTTGGCGTCGTTTGTTTCCGCTGCCTCAGGTTTCACGACTTCTGCACCGTTTCTTTTGTCCTAGTCGCTTCAGCTACCGTGGTGTCATGCTTCTCCCCCTTCTCTTCTTCGGTCTCATGCTCGTTATCATCGTTGTTGTTGATGCTTTGTTGTTGTAGTAGTAGTTTTTAGTTTCGCATTATAATTGTGCTTAATTTCAAATGATAATTATTTTTCATTTCTAATGATAATTTATAATTGAATTTTTTGACTCTCTGATAATTTTTTAATGTTGATTTTTTATAATATGTTTATTTATGGTGTAAAATAGAATAATCAAATAAATTTCCAATAGAATATATTATCTATGGACTATGTTATCTTTTTATAAGTGATATCTAAATTAAAAATATTTTGTTTTAATAATATCCTTTTAATAATATTTTGTTTTTCTTTTTATATATACTTTTCCTTCTTCTTCCAGTAAAGCACTTCTCCAAAGTCCAAACTCCAATGAAGTCTCACGTGATAGCTGGATTATCGGATTATATGTACGTGGAAAAGCCCAAAATCATGGAACAATAAATTACAAAAGAAAAAAAAAATTAAAGATGGAGATTGGAGAATTCAACGTCACATGCTTTTGTATTGCTTTCCCTTAAAGATACACGGTTTTTTCTCAGAACTTGTTTATTAGTACTTTGCAATCCACTTGTTGATTGTTATTTAGTTAATTAGCAATGGTGATAGTGCAGGTTGATATCACATTTCCAAGGAGCTGCTCTATTCCGACGTGATTCTCTTTGCCTCCGACTCAATGCACAATTATATCAACTTCGACTTTATTTATTTCCCATAAGCCCCACTAATGAGGCAAAACAATAATAAAGCCTTTAATCTAATTAGATCCAACATTTTTTCCCCATGGGGTACAACTTAGAATGTCAACTGATGGATGATGATTATATGACTTTTTTTTTTTTGGTATTGGATGATTATATGACTTTATTACACTTGCACTTGTAAACTTCTATAGACAAGCCCTAAGTCCAAAACCTAGCTGCTCAATATTGTCGAAGTGTAACACTAATGAAGAATACTTTAGGTTTAAAATGGAACTAGATTCAGTAGGAGAGAAGTGTCAAACTCTAATTAACTCCTATAACTCAAAGAGACCACCTTATGCAGCTGAAATATATTTTTTTAGAAAAGTTAGTTTTATTCTCGACCTAAACGGGGTGTAAGACGACAAGTTCAAAACCTTAAGTTAGCTCCTTCGACAATGCCATTAGGACTAATTAGGATGTAAAAGTACAACTCAAAACAAAAGTGACCCTAAAAAACACCCATGAAGTATAAATAAAAGAACCCTAAATCATAATTTTTTACTACCCAAAATTTTACTCCTTAGAATCCTCTAAAAAATACATTATGCAGCTGAAATATTATCCAAGTGATTGAATCATTGGCCTCTTAATATGCTGCATAGGGGTTCAAACCCCACAAAAAAAATTATATTCTTATTGGTGAAACAAGATAAAACAATATGTTGGGTGAATAAGTATGATGGGTGTGTTGTAAAATTTAGAATCAGAGATTATTCAATCCATATAAAAATTAAAAAAAAGAGTACTCCACATATTATTTTTTCATTAAGACTGCCTAGAAGGCTAAAGATTAAAATGTAACCCATTAAGTTCGGAGCTTATGTACCGTATGAACAAAAACCATGGTAATATAAGAGAATTTTAGCACATGTATTTTTTTTGTTTCCAACTATATCTCAATAAATAAAAATGCCTATGTTGTAAACGCAAAAGAAATATATGAAATAGTGAAATATACCACCTAACCTAAGCAAATCAAATCGCTCGTTGCTACACCTATGTCAGATATTAAAAAGCGGCTTACGAAAAGCCATAAAATGACCGTTTGGTAAAATAATATAAAATTATTTTTAGAAGTCACACATATTTCGTTTGGTAAATCTATTTAATAGTTGCTTTTAAAGTAATAAATTACTACAACGATCTTTTTGTTAATATTTGATATATTAATATAAAATTAAATATAATTAATTGAGGATAAAATTGAATTTTTATTAAAATAGAAAATTAATTTATAATTTTACTTTTGAGGAGCAAAAGTCAATTTTAAAAAGTTATTCTTGTGGCTCTCAAAAGTACCCTTAACTTTCAAAAATCGGGACTAAAAGTTCTTTGACTTTTTAAATTATCAAACTAAAAAATGCTTTTACTTTTTGAGAGAATGAATACTTAACCGAAAAATTTTACAATCACATTTAATGTGACTCACTATACAACTTTTCCTGGTGTAAAATTGATTAGTGCTAATAGGAAGTAATTATTAAAATTGATTTCCATACTAAGATCTCAAGAGATTTTTCATCGAGCAAAGACATGTAATTATATTAGTTTTTAATTAATGTTTTATCAATGGCAGGAGGAGGACTTTCTAAGATCACGAAACAAACAAATTAAGTCAACAAAAAAAATTAAAATACTACTAACTACAGTAATTAATTTTTTGGTTAATGACTACAGTAATTAATTAAAAGAGTTTAATTTTGATGTATTGACGGTGTAAAGAGTTTTATACTGTCATCTAATTAGATTCATGTATTTATTTGACTTTATAAGTAGTGGGTTTGAAATTAATTGCTTTTGATAATGTTGTAACTTCTAATTAGATGTATGTATAAAATTTTTTTACATGTATGGAAATTAAATTTTAATTAAAATGAAAAGGATATACGGAAGAATTTTATTCAAAGAAGCATTTATTATGGGCTGCAAATACATACAATCCCTCTGGTTGCCACTTGCCTCTATGTGACTTGTGAGGTTTAATTTTCTACACAAAATAAATTTAAAAGAAAGTTGATAATTTTCTTCTACTTTCTTTTTTCTATTTATTATTCTTGTTTTATAATTATGGATGGATTACTAAGGACGTTACATCAAAGTAATTAAGATGCACGGTTGAGAATGGACCCACACACTTTGTTGTTTTTCATAAATCATGAACTACAAGCTGTGTTGTGGCCCAAACTTGTCCATATGCAGAATTAATTGAATTGAAAAGCTTCTTAGTTAAGCGCTTTGTTTTTTATGGTTAGGACATTGGAATATAGATATTATACATATAAATTTATTTGGTGATAAAAATATAGACACTAAATACATTATTATTTTTGGTTTAATTTTTACTGTTTTTGTGTTTATTTTTGAATGAAGGGTACTGATAGATATAAAATTTGGAAAAATGAACAAATAATTTTTAATAGAAAATTTTTCTTTTTACACACAAAATTTATTTATTATTCTATCATTATCTTTTTTTAAATAATACAAATGTCATTTACATTAAATTTTAACTTTATTTATATAAATTTTGTCTATTACTGTCAAACAGACTATAAAAATATTAAATTTTAATATTTATGTCTTATTATCTTTATCTCAGTGTTTTATTCTATCTTGTTTTCGTAAACAAACGTAACTTAAGGGAAAGAAAATTAGTACATGGGAGAATCTCGAATGAACTTACTAGATTTATATATTGGAACTGCTCACCATAGAATGATATATAGATGAAACTAATTATTAAACAAATTCCTTCATTAATTAATTAACTTGATGGACATACTCAAAATAGAAAAAATTCGATAGTCATAATTTTTTAGCCATAAGTTATGACTTTTTTTTTTGGATAAAGTATAATTTTTTATTTTTATTTATTAATTGCTATTATTAAATGATTTTTGAAATAATGAATTTAAAAATTAATTATTGTTACTAATTTGATAATGTATAATTGACTATTTGTATAAATTTTTTTTTTACATTGCCAGTATATTAAAATTAAATTTATGAATGTATTCAAAATAATATAACATAATGTTATTAGGAGGGAAAAATTACTTTTTTTAATTACTTGATTTTTAAATAAATCTTTTACTTTGTTTATTAATGTGTTGAAAAACTAATCACCAAACAAAAAAAAGTGTTGAATAAACAAAATTAATCGGGTTTAGTGCAAGTGTGTTTCACGTGTTCAAACAAATTAAATCATAAGTTCTTATTATTAATAAACAAATAAATTAAATCATCAGCTTGCAAACCCAAAATCACGAATATGAATGCTGCTAGATCAGATCATGGTACGTAGCTCAACGAGGAAGTCAATTAAGAAGCATGCAACTTTTGAAGAAAAAAAAAAAAAAAAGAAGCATGCAACTTGCAAGGATCGGAAATCATAATATATAAATTAAATATTCTTGATTTCTGAGAAATTATTAAACAATAATGTTGACACATCAGAGAAACAAATTAATATACGAGTTCTTCGGTGATAAAAATTTTCAACATGAATAGACTAAACGGCAACTATATATAACCTAAGCAACTATATTTTTCATTTTTTCTAAAATGTATGGATTAAATAATATCCTATAATAATAATATTATTATATGATCAATATAATTTATTCTCTTCGATTATTTTTGTATTAATTTTACTGCTTAACAATTATTATAACAATTGTTAAATTTTTCATGACAACTATAAATTATCGCAAATTTTTGGTGTCTAAAGGTAAGTTCGAATTCGAAACCTCTTATAATGGAGAGGAGGTAATGCCATATGAGTTATGGCTCATTCATTATCGCAAATTTGAGCATCGCTAATATAGATTTAGTAACGATTTTAGATGACTCCCGATTAAAAAAATATAAATAGAGAATTTTCATTTTTATTGATGGTGTGCACCCATATGAAAAGTCCTACATGATAATAATAATCAAAACGTGAGAAAATTATCCAGATATAATGAAATATATAAAGTCTAACTAACTTGAAGTTATTGCATTGTAGTAGGTGTATTTGATGCCCAAAAACGTACCCAGAGGAATAACTTTGAATTTGGATCCTCGGATGTAAATAATTAACTAAAAGCAGGCAATAGTAATAAAGCTACTAATAAATATATAGGAGATAAGATTGAAGTGGTGGGAGTACACTTCTATCTTCAACCAATGAAAGTATACACATGTGATATATCTATCTATTATGTCCTCTTTATATTAACAATTTTATTTTAAACAGAAAGAATTAAGAAAATTGAGTCATTATGTATTTATATATGAATATATGTATAATATTATTATTTTTAATATATATAAAATTTATATTTTAATATATAATATACACTAAATTTTATTTTTAATGTATAAATAATATAATCTTTTTTATTAAAAAATATATAAATAATAAATAATTTTTTAATTAACAAATCAGCTAATAAAAGATAAAACATTTATAATCATCATTTATAAAACATTCACAAATAGAAGTCATAAAACATTTAAAACTATGAGCTAATTTTATACTTTTTTTAGAAACAAAACATTCGAAATCTAAAAATAGAACATTTTAAATATAAAGTAATAAAATATTTAATTTAAATTATTAGCTGATATTGACTTAATTTGATTTATATATATATACTCCTCCAACTGATGATAATAAATTGATAGAAGAGAGGTCGTGAAACACAAGGCATGTTAGCAGTCAAAAAAGGAGTACTTGTGTGGAACTGGAAAAACCTATTTATATTACCATCACTAACACCAACACTACTACTGTTTATCATCATATCATATCAGATCACATCATATATTATATTTGTTCACACTCCTGTACTAGCTACTCGTTTTGATTAACTAGAACGTTATACTACTACTACTGATTATATATATACACACACATAGAGAAGAGTGGCATATATAGTTGTGTGTTAGTTCTTGATTATTATTATTATTAATATTAGTAGTAGTAGTGGGGATTTAATTAGATGGGAGTGCATGGATTATTAAAATGGTGGGACGTGAGTGGAAGAAGAAGGGTTTTCATTATTGCTTTTCTTCTCCTTCTTTCTCTTTCTCTTTCTTTTTCTTCTCCTTCATCTTCATCTTCATCTTCTAATAAGCAAAATAATACAGACCACAAAACAGCACCACCGCCATCATCATCATCCAATAAAGAAGCAAGAAGAGAATATTACAAACACAAATGGCCGGTACGGTAGTATACTAATTAATTGCTTCTTGTCTGATATATATAATGAATTTGTTGTGTGTGTTGACGATGATGATTTCATTGACAGGGGATGGAATTTGGATGGAGGATAGTAACAGGGAGCATAATAGGGTTCCTTGGTTCAGCATTCGGAACAGTGGGAGGTGTCGGTGGAGGTGGCATCTTTGTTCCCATGCTAACCCTTATTATTGGATTTGATCCTAAATCAGCCACTGCTATCTCTAAATGTAAGCTTCATTCTATTTAATTAACTTAATTAATCACCATCTATTTAATTAATTCTTCTTCTATCTCCTGCCCTTTAACTCCGACCTATTGTTGTGGGGTTGCTACTTGCTAGCTACTTCGAACTACCTACCTAGGTTGCTTAATCAGAGTTTCGGAACAAAAAGTACAATTTTCTTTATTAAGTTATATATGCTATATGGTAAATTTTAACTTACGTATGTCAAATGTATATTTGTATACATATATTATATTTAAAGTTATCTTTATATTCATATGCATTAAATATTAACAAATATTAACGATTATTATTATATTTCTGTATTTTTATATATTTTTACGAAATTAAATTATTTGTACATTAAAATCAGTCACTAAAATCAACTAGTAATACACATTGAAAACAAAATACATCCTGATTAATTTTTTAATAGGCAGATAACATTTGAATATGTTATTAATTAGATAGATGGAGCTTGATTATTTGTTTTTACTTTAGAAATAGTTAACACTATCCATCAATCACCTTCTTTGGTTAGCTCAACTATATATTCCATCAATTTATTTTGCATTTAAAGTAGATTTTCTCAATTATATAGTACATGGTTAGTAAAGGAGTGTGTTCTCCTAACTAATAATACTTTTCTTTTTCTTTTCGTTTTTTCATTAACCTATACTTATCTCTTATTTATTAGGGTTAGTGTAATAATAATAGGGTTATATATATATGTATCTTAATACAAATTAAATTATTTTCCTCTCCAATAGAGTCATAACATAATAAAAATTTTAAAAAAAATGTGTACACATGTCTTAGCTTGTTTCAAACATTTTTAATATATTTTATATTTTAATATATATTTTATAATAATTACTAATTTAATGATTAATTTTTTTATAACCCAGTATTTTTATTCTATTTTATTTTTTTTATTAGCAATGCTAATTTACAACAATTTACGAGTGTAGTCTAAAAATGTAAGATAATGAAAACACTTAAAAAGTTAATAAAATAACATTACCATAAAATTCTAAGAAAATATTCTTTTCCTATTCTTTCTTCAATAACTTAAATCTTATAATCCTTATTACTTATCCACCACTAAATGAAACTTCAATAATATTAATATCTGAAAAATTTTTGAAGTACAAATGTTTTCCTTATATCTAATATCCATGAAACCTATATAGAACTCCTTCAATTTTTTCCCCTTTTAACAAATCAAGTAGTACCACTACTATACAAATTAAACTTTTAATGATGTTCAATATACCATTATTTAATAATGACATAATAAATTAACATGAATTAATTAGTAATTAATAAACCTGCACATTCATGATCAACTTTAGTTAAGCATGTTTTGATGAGTAATGTGTTTGATGAAGGCATGATTACTGGTGGAGCAGGAGCAACAGTTTTCTACAATCTAAGGAAAAGACATCCAACACTTGATTTGCCTGTGATTGACTATGATCTAGCACTTCTTTTCCAACCAATGTTGATGCTTGGAATCAGTATTGGAGTTGCTTTCAATGTCACTTTCCCTGAGTGGATGCTAACTACTTTGTTGATTCTAGTTTTCATAGGTAATTAATCATAACTACAGCTGCATTGATACATATATATGAACGTAATAATTATTCTGCATTGAATTGAAACAGGCATTTCAACTAATTCATTTCTAAAGGGTGTTGATACATGGAAAAAAGAAACCCGGTTTAAACAGGTTTTTTCTTCTTCTCTTTTCAAATTTAGATCATCCTTTTATGTTAAGTCATTTATTTTAATTCTTGTTGTTATGATTACAGGAAGTTAAGCAGAAATCACAACTAAATAATGGTAAGTAAATTAAGTTGGTCTGAGTTGTATTCTGTTGTTAATGAACAATATAGATACTAAATAATTAAGCTAATTAATAATTATGTGTTTAATTAGACATTGGAAGGGTTGAAAATGCTGCAAATGATCCTCAAACAGTAGGAGGCTCAGTCAATGAAAATCCCCCTAACAACACTAACATCCAATCTAAGAAAAAGGTATTGAGAAAATCTGCTGCTTAATTACTTCATTACAGGTTTCTGATGAAATAAATGTAAAATAAATAAATTGGCATGCAGGTTTCGATTATAGAGAACATTTATTGGAAGGAGCTTGGACTTCTTGTCTCTGTGTGGATCATGATTCTTGCATTAGAGATTGGAAAAGTGAGATCTTCATCACTTCTTAATTTAAGATTAATCTCCACTGAATTATTATTATTAGTGCTGATATAATAATGTATGTGCATGCCTTTTTGCTATGGAAACAGAATTATACAACAAATTGCTCTGTGCTATATTGGGCATTGAATCTATTACAGGTAACAAAATTTTCTTCTTGCTATAACAAACACATTATTTTGGTGATGATTATTCTGATTTGGTGCATGTATGTTCCTTAAGGTGCCCATAACTGTAGGAGTGAGTTCATACGAGGCAGTGCTTTTGTACAAAGGAAAGAAAGTGATAACATCAAAGGGAGAGAAAGAGACACATTGGAGAGTGAATCAGATAATTCTGTACATGGCCTGTGGCATTCTTGCTGGAATCATTGGTGGCTTGCTTGGCCTTGGTGGTGGTTTTATCTTGGGTCCTTTATTCCTTGGCCTTGGAATTCCACCTCAGGTGGCAAGTGCTACATCCACTTTTGCAATGACATTCTCAGCATCTATGTCTGTGGTTGAATATTACCTTCTTAAACGTTTCCCTGTTCCCTATGGTAAGCTAATAATGTGTAACAATATCCTGTTTTTTAAATTAGTTCATGAAAAAATTTGTTAGTCATATCACTCAAATTGGTTTTTCTATTAACGAGATGATAACATGTCATCTTTAAAAATTACGTGTCACAAAATGATTGAATGATATGTCATCTATCAATCAATCATTTTGTTACACATATCATCTAATTATAAAATGACCAATTTGACTGAGAATTGTATTTTTCAGAAACTAATATGACTAACAAAATTTATTAAAAACTAATTTGAATAACGCTATATTTTTTGGGAGTAATTTGAATATTGATCCTAATTGTTATACTTAATAATTGAAAATGTTGAGCGTGATATTTATGTTTGCATGGCATGCAGCTCTTTACTTTGTAGCTGTGGCAACTGTTGCTGCACTTATTGGACAACATATAGTGAGAAAGCTCATTGCAGTTCTTGGGAGAGCATCCCTTATTATTTTCATCCTATCACTCACAATTTTTGTCAGTGCAATAACATTAGGTAAGTCTAATAGGGTTAAAGAATTTTATATAGTTATTTAATTAAATTTATGAATTTAAATGATTTTTTAAATACGATATTTGAAAATTAGTTGCTTAAAAGCAATACACGATTAGTTATTAGTATAAAATTGACTGTACATGAAAATTTGTTTTGTATATTAAAATACAGAAATTGTTCTAAATAAATAGACAACATGTGCAGGTGGAGAAGGCGTAGCAGACATAATTCACAGGATTGAACATAAGAAGTACATGGGATTCGAAAGCCTTTGCTCATTAAGGGTTAGAAATTAGGAAAAGAAAAAAAAATCACTGGGTCTAATCTTGGAGTGTAGTACTCCTTGCTAATTATATCTTCGTTATAGTTGTGTTGTTAGGGATTAAATCAATAATCAAACTTCCTTTTTTTTTTTTTCTTTTCTTTTGCCATTAACGGTTTGATCATATTGTAACAAGTTTAAAGGACAATGTTGTAAAATTAGTGTATTGTATACTAAGGTATTCTAATGGTATAAATTTGAATCACATAAAAAGATTAGCATTAGATTTACAATAATGTTACACAACCAAACATTTTAACCAACCAAGTCCAACCAAGCTTTTCTTATCCACGCGCCTTTCTCCCTTTTTTTATTAGCGCTCTTTTTTATTTTCTTCTACACGGGAAGAAGACGACAAAGGCAGCAGCGACAGCAACGACGATGGCGATAGCAGCGACGACAGCGATAACAGTGGCAATGGTGACAATGATGAGGAGAAGAACGACGATCATAATGATAATGAAGAAGAAGAAGAAGATAATGATGATGATAACAATATTGAAATTGGAGAATAATAGGAAATAAAACACAAAGGAAGAGGAGGATGAGGAGGAATGCAGAGAAGAGGAAGAAGAAGAAAGAAGAAAAATTGGAGGAGGAAGAAGAAGAAGAGAAAAGCAAATCCTTTCTGTTTTCATATAAATTTCGTTTCTGTTTTCATATAAATTCCGTTTCTATTTTCGTGACCCAATAAAGTCACGCCTAGGCGTGGTCTTGGCGTGGGTTCATCACCAAATCCGTTTCTGTTTTCATATAAATTCTGTTTCTGTTTTTCATGTAAATTTTGTTTCTGTTTTCTTGACCCAAAGTCACGCCTAAGCATAAACAAGGCCACGCCCAGGCATTGGTTCATCACCAAATCCGTTTCTGTTTTCATATAAATTTCGTTTCTGTTTTCGTGAACCAAAGTCACGCCTAGGCGTAAACAAGACCACGCCCAGGCGTGGGTTCATCACCAAATCCGTTTCTGTTTTCATATAAATTTCGTTTCTGTTTTCATGTAAATTTCGTTTTTATTTTTGATATAAAATCCATTTCTGTTTTTCATATAAATTTCGTTTCTGTTTTCATTTAAAATTCGTTTCTGTTTTCTTAGAATATTCAATTCAATTTTTCATCATCAACAACAACAACAACAGCAACAACAGCAACAACGTAAATAATGGAAGAAGATGACGAAGAAGAGAAAGAAGAAGAGGACGAAAAAGAGGAAAAAGAAGAAGACGAAGAAGAGGAAGGAGAAGAAGACGACAATGACGACGACGACAATGATGGCGGCTGCAACGACGATGGCGAAGGCAAAGTAAGAAGAAGAAGAAGTGGCGATAGTGAACGCGCGTTTTTGAATCTTGGGAGAGTAATAGCGCGTAAGTGTGTGAGAGTGGGGAAAACCTACTTGGTTGGACTTGATTGGGATAAATGTTTGGATGTGTAGCATTACTGTTAGATTTAAACCTCTAGATTACCTTGGCTTATGATTTATTGTGTTAAATTTGGTACATGTAAAATGTTCTTTACTTTAAATCATGACTTTCAGTAGCTTTTTTGTGTTTATCAAATATTTAGAAGTAAAACATACACATAAAAAATTCATATTTTTGGATACCGCTCCCAAGGGAATTCATACTCTTCTTGATCTGGATTCTGTAGGGCCTAATCCCCCTTGAGTTTTTGCTTTTCTTTTGGGCTTAAGCCCCGTTGTTATTAAAAAAAAAACATACACAGAAAAAATTTGTAAAAGAATGTTAGAAGTATAGTCTTTTTTTTTAAAAAAAAAATTAAAATGCTTCATATTCACCTATTGACTATTTGATTTTGTATGCGTAAATTCAATCTAATCTAAACCCCAAGCATCTCTAGTTTTTCAACCATGCATGTTATATCTTTCTCTACATATTTTTTTTTTAATAAATAAATAAATAATAGATTCATCAAAGATTTATATTGGGTATCTCTTCTATAGATATGTTTAAATTTATATTTTTAAGAGCACGTGCTTTTAATTAAAAAGTTTAATAAAATGGCATAGTGATTTTTCCTTCTTTCCCATCCCTGTTCCTATTGGATTCATGTGATAAAAATTAATGGCAACATGAGCAAATTCCAAAGATATTTGACAACAATTATATACTGATGATCCATTATGGAATGTGTAAAGCTTTTTGCATATTAAACTAACCAATAATAATAATAGGGTAAAAGATAAAATATGCCCGTGATTTTTTAAAATGAGATAAAATTGCCCTTCACTTTATTGAAATACACCTATATTCCCAACATTCAAGAAAACTGGACACTCCTATCCCTCCGTAACAAAATGGAGGGCAATTTTGTCTCATTTTATCATAACGATCACGTAGTTTAGATAAACGGAGAGATAGAAGTGTCCAATTTTTTTGAAAGTTAGGAGTATAGGTATATTTCAATAAAATGAGAAATAATTTTATTTCATTTTAAAAAAGTCAAAGTCATATTTATCTTTTATCCATAATAATAAGGTCACCTTATTAGGTTGCTTCTATATTGGGAACCTCAAAAATGAATCATAGTTAAGACTTAAGAGTTGTCCTACAGCTTTATTTATTCAGATGCAACATTTTTTCTTTTATCAATTTTACAAAAAATATTACATAGTCACCAAAAAAAATAGTATTATATATTTATGTAAAAGTATATATATTGTTAAACCTATTTTTAATATATATTTTATATTTTAACATATATATTTTATATTAATAACTAATTTGACGATATATAAGTAAGTGAAGTTGTTAATTATATAAAATTTTTAAATTTTTTTTATTATTGGACTTGCTAGTCACAAGAAGCAAAATTGGAGGGAAATGATAGGATTAATGCCTATAATAAAAAAACAAATATTACAGAAACCTTTAGCATTATGCTATTAGTCCAAATAAATAATATTAATTATTTGATATGACTGTCAAATTTTTTTATAATATTATTTGATAAAATTTATATATTTAGATGATTTTTAAAATAATATGTTTACAAATTAGTTATTTTTATAAATTTTTTACACTAAAAATGAAAAACCAATAAAAATTAAATCATTTGATATTACTAAAAAAAATAATAAAAAGATGCATACACAATATAATAAAAAGATGCCAACAAAGGTTGGTCCAGTTGGTAAGAGATGAACTCATAACTCACATGGTCGTGAGTTCGAACTCCGCTGTTGATGTGAAGATTTTGTTGGTAGGTGATATATAAGTACCTCTCTAAGCGCTCTTAGAATCGTGGGGCCTGCCATGTCCAACTCACCTAAACTTTTTCTTATAAAAAAAATATAAGAAGATCAATATTAAAGAATGAGAACATATAATTGGTTACCATAATAAATTACATTAAATACCATTGATATGGACATGATTAATGAGATTAGTACTACATTCTATTATTAATTAATAATAAGTATTAACCTAACCTTATCTTTATCCTAAAAATCCTAATGTGTTCTCTCTCTTCTGAATATAATCAATCATTGTCTTCTCCTTTTTAATCACCGGTGTGGCCCAATCATCATCATCATCATCATCATCACGCTCTTCCTCTGCAACTCTCTCTCTCTTTCCCATTCTGCTACCATCCCCAAAAGTGCCAAAACACTCACTCAACTGTCTTCTCTCTTGCTTTCTTTTTCTTCTGCTTCTGATTACAAGTGGCTTCTCCCCATTCAGTTACATTAAGGTAACCAATTTATTTGCCTTTTTGGTCCCAACCCAACAAGTTCTTTGTGTCCCAGGTGCCTCCTTCGTGAAGAAAAAACAAAAAAGGTAACTTTTTTTTGGTTACTACTACTTAAGTCAAATTGGGCTTCCTTTGATTTACCGTTTATGACTTTCGCAATGCCAAAGTTTGAGCCTTTTTAGTATTTTGCTTTCTGGGTTTGATCGAGTTGATCAGGAATTTTCTTTCTCTTTTAATTTTTTTTCTTACTTGAATTTCTCTGCTTTGAGAGCACCATTGAGTACAGCAGTTATGGTGATTGATCAGGCAACTTTTTTTTTTTTTTAACAAAATTTTATGTTAACCGTTACTATCTTTGTTATCCTTAATATGGTTATTGTTATTGGTTTGTCCTCTTCAAATCTGTTTGGGAAAAAACTGATTGGTAGGTTGATCTATTATCTTCTTAGAGTTCAAGTGCTTGCAGACTTGCAATGTTGCATATCTTGATTTATACTAACTGAGAATTTAGGATTGACTTGTCAGTTTCACTTTTATTTGTTGCCTTATATGGGAGGGGTGGGTGGGGCAATGATAGATCTGCATTGATTTACCTTTTCCTGAAGAACTGTAGATGAAGATTTTCTAAGTATTTCAAAAATACCGGTATAATTGGCAGTTCCCCATGTTGTTTAATATTAGCATGTCACTTGCAATGTATCTTCTTATAGCAAAAGCAAAAAATACTTACACATATCTTCTTATCCATGAATGAATGAATGAGGCAGAAGGGTGTTGCAATGAAGGAGTCTTTAGAAGACCTTTCTTATCGGGGTAAAATTTCAAACATATTTTACTACTTTTTTTTTTCTTCTTCTACATTGGTTATCATGATTATATTCCTTGCCATATCAAGTTGATCGATGTTTCGGCATTGCGCTTATAGGTCCTACCAAGGTTCCATCAGAAAATACACCTAAAGAATTGCAACATGGTGCGTGGGAGGATTTGTCTAGATCTGATACTGCCTTATTTTCTAGGTCATTGCCTGTTCTGCCACATGAAAAGTGTAAGTTTTGATTATCACTAGCTGTTTAGTGATGTGTTTAGAACACTTTTTATATATAATTAGTTGACCGGTTTTCTCGCTAACCTGTAGTGAACTTAAATGGTGCTCTTAATGGCTTTAAAAAGTCCCATCAAGAAGTAGAGGGGAATGGTTTACTTGAAGATGTTGATACTTGCGCAATAGGAACCATGCTTCCATATGATGAGGAGGACCTTTTAGCTGATTTTGACCTACGCGGTTTGCCAAACTCCCTTGAGGATTTGGAGGAGTATGATCTTTTTGGTAGTGGTGGAGGTATGGAACTGGAAGCTGATCCTCAGGAAAGTCTTAATGTGGGTCTGTCAAAATTAAGCTTCTCTGATGGTAATGCTTCCAATGGTTTGCCCCATAATTCTTTTCTTAATGGTGCCGGAACTGTTACTGGAGAACATCCATTTGGAGAGCACCCTTCTCGGACATTATTTGTTCGAAATATTAATAGTAACGTGGGGGATTCAGAGTTGAGAGCTCTTTTTGAGGTCATTTGAAAAATTTACACGAACTTTCTTCCAATAATTTCATATATTTCCTTATACAACTTGTTAGTTCTCTTAATTCACCATCTCCTCTGCTCTATCATGGCATGCTTCTGTTTAGAAAACAAAAAATTATGTGAAACATGACACAAAGATTTGGGAATTTGAATTTAAACATATTTAGAGTAAAACAGTACATGATTATTTAATTAACACTACATGTGCTATACAGATTATTGATTGTTTTTCTTTTGTATGTTTCTCATTTCAGCAATATGGTGACATTAGGACTCTATATACTGCATGTAAACATCGCGGGTTTGTTATGATCTCCTATTATGACATCCGTGCTGCTCGAACA